>JAGFZM010006382.1:0-20939 GCA_017657215.1 Limnothrissa miodon | reverse complement strand
GTGTGTGTGTGTGTGTGTGTGTGTGTGTGTGTGTGTATGTGTTTTCCCTAACCTCTGTCTTGCTTGCACTCTCACTCACTCATTCTCACTCAGTCTCTGTCTCATTCTGTCTCTGGTGGTCTCTGAAGCAGGGTGTGTGTGGGCATGTCTTTTTGTGTGTGTGTCTGTGTGTTTGTGTGTGTGTGTGTGTATGTATGAATGCGTTTGTGTGTGTGTGCGCATGTGTGTGTTTGTATGTACTTCTATGTGTTGACATAAGGGGGGGGGGGGGGGGGTTGAGTCAGCGTAGGCTGTGACACACAACAAAAGGTGACATGAATGTTCACCCTTGTCAGAGTGCTTATCAAAGGACAGGAAGTCAGCAGCAGCAACACTGTCAGCAGATGACTAAATATATTGTACACCATGTACTTGTGAAAACTCACACATACACACACGTGTGCGCCTGTCTTGTTACCCCACAGATACTGTGTGTAAGAAGTCTTGGGACTGTTAATGTTATACACATTTATTCTTAAAGCTCTTAAAGACCCAGCTATTCAGAGAACATCTTCTATCCTAGCACTAAATTGATCTGAAGCACTATTCCCTAGCACTATGCTCTTTAAGGTTTCTGCTATGTAGCTTGATTGTTATCCTCTTTTTGTAAGTCACTTTGGATAAAAGCGTCTGCTAAATGCATAAGTGTAAATGTTATTTAAATCCATTTTCAACACTATCATAAATCATATATCTCCCAACTGAATGAAAACACATTAGTGTCCTGCCAATATCTGTCTGTTTCTCTTATTTCATAACCAAAATGCTACAGTATGATGGCAGGCTAATTTCAAACCTTCTTTTATCTAAAATCTTTTATCTAATTCTGCAAAAAGAAGGTGGTTACCATGACTTTCAAAACCATGATCTTGTTCTTAGTCTTTCAAAATAGGACCTAGCAGGTTTTTCAAAGTTTTAAAGTGATCTTGGTTGATGCATATTCAAAGTTTCAAAGTTTTAAAGTGATCTTGGTCGATTCATATTTTCTCTTGCTCTGTCTTACTGTAGGGGTTTCACAATGGCGGCAGTGGCTCAGCTGTGTATCCTGGGGGGTATGTGGGTGTTTGGCTGTTTCATGTTCCAGAGTGTGGCCATGGCTTACCTCTTCACCATCCTCAACAGCCTGCAGGGGGCGCTCATCTTTGTCATGCACTGCCTTATGTCCAAACCCGTGAGTTGTGAACAGAGTGTGAAGAGTTTTTAATCAGTATTGTAAAAATGCTTGGGAAAGCAGTCTTCTGCCTGAAATTTCTATGCATTTCAAATAGATATAAATACATATCAATGAATTAAATATATAACATAATATATGTGAAATCTTTAGACATATCCACAAAGTTACACTTAGAAGTCCTGTTCTGAAAGTGTGTCTTGTCCAACACTGCCCCCTGCAGGTGAGAGAGGAGTATGCCAAGTTCCTACATGGTATCTGCACTCCAGAAAAGAGGAGATACTCAGAGTACACATCCAACCCCTCCAGCAACAGCCAACAGGTGTGTGTGTGTGTGTGTGCGTCTGTGTAATATTATTTTTGTATGGGTAAGTAAAGACATTTACATTTCACTATTAATCTTCTGTTGCAGCCTTTGCGGTCCAACCCAAGCACAGGTCAGTCACAGCTCTGAGGTGACCTCTGACCCATAGAAGACCCACAATCCTTTGCAAACCCAGGAAGTCAGCAGCTGTTTTATCTTGTCTTTTCTGCATCCTTTTCTTCCTTGCCGATCGGGTGATCTGGATTATACCCTACGTCCCATCCAATCAGAATAAGTGTTGGGCAGCTGTTTCCTTTAGTCTTCACCAACAGGGAGAATATTTACACTTTATGTCCTGTTTTTTTTTTATTATTTGTTAAACAGTAGAACAAAACGTTCCTTCTACCATAGCCTGTGGCTGCTCAGGAAATGGAAATGTGAAGTCTTGACAGACCTAAGTGAAGGTGAAGGGAGGTTAGATAGAGAGCTGCTGTACAGTATGTGGTGTGTGGGCTGTTAGGCTGTTCGTACAGCTTTTTAGGCGAAGTTGGCTGAAAGTTGCACATGAATTCAGGCATTCCTTTGGATCCTATGGAGGTAAAGTGGGGGTATCTGCCAGAGGGCAGTCGGGAGAACTCAACACAAACGCAGATGCATTGGAAGGTTTTCACCAAAGCAAATGCCATTACAGAACCATGAGGCGCGCACACACATACACACACACACACACACACACACACTGAACCCATACAAAGTTGTATTACTGTACAATTACAGACGATACATAATCTATACATAAGCTAGACTTTGAATATATTGATTGATTGATTGGCTTTGCAGTTCATCATGAAGAGTGTTTGAGTTTGTCATTACAAATCAGTGGAACAGTTGGAGCAAATTTACACAAATACAAAAATGTTGCAATAATACATTAGAATGTAGGCCAAACAATCAGCTTTATTTTCATGCCTGCCGAAACATGTAGTCCATTGCTTTTTTACCCTTGTTAGAAAATCCCTTCAACCAAAGAGTCTGTAATTTTTCAAAAGTTTTTTTTTTTCTTTCTGTTAGACAATGTAAGGTACTTAGAGGGTCGTCTAGCCAGATTGGGTTATTTTCATGGAGGTTGTCACTTAAGGTGACTATTCACTGCCAGCTTTTGTGATGCATTGATTCAGATTTATTTATTTTTCCACAGCATGCACAACTGAACTTTTTTTTTTACAGTCAAAATTAGGTTGAGTTCAGTGCTGAAAGTGAGGAGAGAGAAGCTAATTATCCTGTGTTGTAGTTTATTTTTTTAATATATGTATATGTATTCTCTGTATATTTTATTTTTTGTTTTTATTGTAGATAGAAGACTTGCTTTTTCTATTTTGCACTTTGTAATGTTTCATGTTGACACTATTTAACATGCAGACAAGGTGGTTACGCCTTTGTGGCTATTTACCGCAGATAAGACAATGTACTTTTGAGAGTCTGTGCTTTTTATATGTCAATATGAAGCAGTTGTATACACTTATTTTTCTAAGCACCTTTCTACATTGACTTTCATGGAATGTTTTGGTACAATGTTAAGTCCATTAAAATATAGATTTCAGCGACTCATGCGGCTCAACTGTCATCATTTTTCTTTCTGTTTTAGCTCATTGGATATTACATTGCACAAGCTCTCTCATGGAATCAAATTCAAAATAAGCTTTATTATCATGGCCTTAATGGTATACAGTATTGCCAATGCATTGTGAAGTACATGTAATAACATTGAAAAAGAACAATAACATGTCACAATAACGTGTCTCTTGCTATATCTTGCTGCCTACATCAGTTCATTTCTGTTTTAACAACATTTTTACAGGGCATATTCCATCCCTGCCTACTGTAACTTAGATAATCAATATTGTTAAAAGCTGATCTGTGTCATTCAAAGATGCTAAGTCAAAGATTTTAATGGAGTTAGCCTGGAGGCATCAACATTGAATGTTTAGCGAACATACATTTAACATAAAACAGGATGGTAGGAAGTCATCAAACATCAAGATAACAAGCAGGTAAGTGGCACCAATGCACAAACTGTGCCTATGCCATTAAAAACCTTAACATTATATTTATATGGGCCTCACTACGACGCCCCTGATAAGTATTCTTCCACTGGCTTAAATGCTAAAGGCACATGGTGTGAAAAAGCAAAATTAAAGTTAAAATAAGAAGGAGTCCATTGCTATACACACACACACATTACAGTGCAACTTGTGCCTTTAGAGGCAAGGCACCGTGCACAGATGCGTCAATCATCTTTCATTAGGCCTATTATTAATTTTGCATAAAACTAGTACTGACGATTTCAATGCCACACAATAGTAACATCACGGGGAAGTAACTATAATCTCATTGATGTACATACCTGTACATCAGTACAGTATGTAACAGTATGTAACAATAGAGACACCTTATGTCAACTGCACACTATCAAGCAATCAAGGAATTGTATTGTCACATACTTTTTTAACAGTGTACAAAATGACATTTGTTGGCAGTGGCGCCATACCGTGAATCCGGGGACCCGGGTTCGAGTCCGACCTGAGGTAATTTCCCGGTCCCACCCCACCCCATCTCTCACTTCCTGTCACTCTTCACTGTCCTGTATGATTAAAGGCAAAAAGCCCCAAAAAATATCTTTAAAAAAAAAATTTTGTTTGTAAATTATGGATGTTGTGAATAAGAAATAGAGAGGGTTATAGAATGAGGCAAAATAAAGTAATAGATGCGACGTGTGTGTGAACCAACAGGGCTCTATATGCCACTTTCTTTTACGCCAGTGGCATTGTCTCGCATGCCCTCTGTGGAGGTCGGAGAGACAGTGGTGGCAGAGGTGGGCAGAGACGACCCGCCTGGGGAGAGGAAACCTTGGAACCAGCTCCAGTACTGACGCCGCACCTACACGCACACACACACACGGACAGATTTATCTGAGGGTGATGAAAATGGACTGGATTAATTAATCTGTTTCATGTAGCACCTATGCATACTTGCGTGTGATTTGCTAGTAGTAATGCTATGTCAAGGACTGGGCTAAGCTTTTGTTCTGCTTATATTGTTTTTTTTAAGGTATTGTGTCTTGTTTTATATCTGCCGAGGACATTGAAGCACATTAGTTCCTACACATTCTACATGAAATTCCCACACAAAAAAGAAATAAGTTCCCTAAATCGCACCCAGAACATGACTCTGTAGTTTTATACACGTGTGTTGTGTGTGCCATGCTGTGAGAGAGACACACACACACACACACACACACACACTCTCTCAAGAACAGGTTTGGACAACCCCCCCACCCCGTTTGTTCACCTCGTTGTTCAGAACGCAGTGGACGAGGAAGATGAAGGTGCCCTGCTGGGAGTTGAGGAGGACGAAGACAGCCTCCACAGCTCGGCCTGCCTGCACGAAGAAGCCCAACACCCAAGGGCATCCCAGTAGGAAGAACTGGAAGAGAAGCTTGACTGCCAGGACCCTGGCACACAAATGTGGAAATGCAAAAATACATGTTTCAGTTTGTCTTTGAAGATTCAATATGTATGTGTATGTGTTCTTGGAGTCTTGAGCTCACCTGGTGTAGCTGACCTTTGACACCGTATTCGGGGCCTCCTTGAGAGTGAGGAAGAGGAGGAGGAGGATGGCGATGAAGAGCACAATGTTTCCCTGTATGATTGCGAGGACAAGCCCATTTACAGTCAATTAAAGACTTTATTACATTTACATTTATGCATTTAGCAGACGCCTTTATCCAAAGAGACTTACAATAGAGGATAACAGTCAAGCTACATAGAAGAAACCTTAAAGACCAACTAAGGGAAAGTGCATCAGTGCTAGGACAGAAGGTGTTCTCTGAATAGCTGGGTGATAGGAAGTCTGAAGAGCTTGGATTGTCTAGGTCAGTGGATCCCAAACTTTTTTTCCAGGCCCCCCTTTGATAGATTTTTTGCGCCCACTAGCTGTGCGAGTAGAACGTTGGTAAAGCTTCCCTCAAAGAGCGTCGTAGTCAGTTGACGTGGAGCCTGGGCTTTTCGGACGACTGGTTAGGGCGTTTGACCAATCTGTGGTTGCTGTAAGTCGCGGGTTCGAGCCTGGGGCTGGACTGCGCAAGTGGGAAGGATTGGGTTAAATCAGCTCGTGGCACTGCTTCAGTTGTGTGACTACCCTCACTAGGGACGACAGAATGTCATTACCACATGTACACTACACGATACGAGACGCACAATTGAGCACAAATTCGGCACAATCTCAAAAATAGCGGCAAAATGGGCCAAAAACCATAGTGTATGTCCAGCTTTTCTCGATTTTCTCAATCCTGCCCCATCTCTCTCTCCCACTCATTTCCTGTAATTCTCTCCACTGTCCTATCTGAATGAAGGCAAAAGCCCTCCAAAAAAAGTTATACAGTAAGCCTACTTATACTACATGAGTATTTTCAGGAGCTCAGCCTGTGTGCGTGACCATGCTCGTTAAATAATTCACTTGTATTAATGCACACTCTTGTTACCGTGAGTATGAAGGTGACGGGCCCAAGGAAACTCCAGATGAAGCCTGACTCGGTGCTCAGCCAACACCTGTGGAAGCACATAAGGAGGGTATTAGGATTAGAAGGTAGGCCTTATCCATCACAGCCACATGCACTTTATGTTATTACATATATACAAGTATATCTGCTCTAGTGTCCTCCACACCATTTTATGTATTATTTTATTACTGTATAGCCATCCCCATCACACCACACACACAAACACACACACATATCTCTTTTCTATGCACAATAGACAGAAAACATAAATAATTTCACTACATTTTTTTATGTGACAATAAATTCCTTGAATGTTTAGAGATTGGCCTGATTCAACACATGACATGACTGTTTTTATTTCATTCAGTTTGATTTCATTCTCATAACTGTTCTTTATTCACTTCAGGGCTTGTACTCTCTGCGTCTGTGGCTATTTGCTTTAGTGTACTTTGTCTTATTCAGTGCGGTCCACGTCAGCGGGTGGGACCAAATGCCATATTCTGCCAACTTAGAACTCTACAAAGTCAGGCTTTTTCTGCGTCTAGATAGAGCAGCTGGTGGATCTTTACGCCTGACCTTAGCTACTTTAAATAAGGACAGGAACACGTTGTAATGTGTTTTTACAAGTCATCTTGGTCGATAGAGTTTAAAAGAAGCAAGTGAGACAGACAGATTTTTGCCCATTCATTATTTTATTTCTTTAAGACTACTTACTGCTGGCTCCCATATCCGTCAGACATCACACTTGCAGACACGGCCACAATAATGAGGGGAACCCCGTAGCCAATTAAGTAAAGAAGCACCCTGTGTGGGCCCACCCGCTCGTTAGGTTTGACCTGCTTGAGCTTCCGTACAGACAGGAAGAGCAGCACAGCCTCTATGGACATCCACACAAAACAGCAGAGGAAGAGGAAATGCAGGACACCCGACAGCACTTTACACAACACCTAAAGAAGCAAGGGAAAGACAAAGACTGTTTTTAACAATGACCAGCCTTTTAACAATGACCAGCCAACAAAAAAAAATGAAAGTGGGTTTAGTATATACGAATACGAGGGAGATAGAGAGATTAAGATTGATTGTTGGATTGCTAGATAAATAGATAAGATAGACAGACAGAAAGACAGAAGAATACATGTAGATAGACAGAGAGACTGATAGATGGATACGTTTCATGACCAGCCTCATATTGATACCTGATGGGTCCTGATGAGGTGAATGAAACTCTGTGTGAGGAGGAAGAGGGGCTGAGCCAGCAGCAGACACACACAGAGGTTCAGACGAGCCACGTTGGACACCCTGGGGTTCCAGTGACAGAGGGCAAAGGTCACCACGGACAGCGTCAGGAACACCAGGCCAATCAGCACAAAGATGGTGTTCAGCACGTCCAAAACTGGATCACTCTGGAAGAAATAGGACACATGAAAATGACAAGATAGACAGATGGAGTGACTGATAGATTGATAGGTAGACCAAAAGATGAGAATAATGCCAAACGATGTCTAGTCACATACAAAACCCCTTTAGAAAAAAAGAACATTGTTAACAGCAGTGTGTGAATATTGCTTTTTTTGAATGAACAGTTTATATTTTATGTTTTTCTGTTATGTTTTTTCCTAGTCTACTACAAATAAAAAATAACGCTAAACATTCTAAACATCCTAAACATCAACTCCATCCTCAAAAAAAAGCACAGCAGAGGATACATTTCCTGCGGCAGCTGCGGAAGTATGGCCTATCTCAGGACCTGTTGGTCATCTTCTACACAGCCACTATTGTATCCATCCTCTGATTATCCATCATCATCTTGTTCGGATCAACCACAAAACAAGACAAAAGCAGACTTCAGCGCACAGTCAAGGCAGCTGAAATGATCATTGGTGCCCCCCTGCCCTTCCTCCAGGACTTGTACTCAGCAGATCCAGGAGGCAGGCAAAGAGCATTGTTTAAGACCCCACACATCCTGCACACTCTCTCTTCACCCTCCTCCCCTCTGGCAGGCGCTATAGGTCCCTGCATGCAAAAACTCCCTCCCCCCGCCATACCCTCATCTTGGTATTTGCACTGGCCATGAACCTTGCACTATACCTGCAACACTATGTTTTCTTTGCACTTTACTGTTTTTTAACTCTTAGTATAATTTATTACCAGTATATAATGTTGATAGTAGTCTATATATACTGTTTATTGTCTTGATACCCATCATATATCCATAGTACCTCTTGCACTGTATGTATGTATACACATGAATGTCCTTGTTGTGTGTCTAGAGAGCATAACACCTACCGGAGTCCAATTCCTTGTATATGGAAGTACAGTGGCTTGCAAAAGTATTCGGCCCCCTTGAACTTTTCCACATTTTGTCATATTACAGCCACAAACATTAATCAATTTTATTGGAATTCCACATGAAAGACCAATACAAAGTGGTGTACACTTGAGAAGAGGAACAAAAATCATACATGATTCCAAACATTTTTTACAAATAAATAACTGCAAAGTGAGGTGTGCATAATTATTCAGCCCCCTGAGTCAATACTTTGTAGAACCTCCTTTTGCTGCAATTACAGCTGCCAGTCTTTTAGGGTATGTCTCTACCAGCTTTGCACATCTAGAGACTGAAATTCTTGCCCATTCTTCTTTGCAAAACAGCTCCAGCTCAGTCAGATTAGATGGGCACCGTTTGTGAACAGCAGTTTTCAGATCTTGCCACAGATTCTCAATTGGATTTAGATCTGGACTTTGACTGGGCCATTCTAACACATGGATATGTTTTGTTTTAAACCATTCCATTGTTGCCCTGGCTTTATGTTTAGGGTCGTTGTCCTGCTGGAAGGTGAACCTCCGACCCAGTCTCAAGTCTTTTGCAGACTCCTGGAGGTTTTCTTCTAAGATTGCCCTGTATTTGGCTCCATCCATCTTCCCATCAACTCTGACCAGCTTCCCTGTCCCTGCTGAAGAGAAGCACCCCCAGAACATGATGCTGCCACCACCATATTTGACAGTGGGGATGGTGTGTTCAGAGTGATGTGCAGTGTTAGTTTTCCTCCACACATAGCATTTTGCATTTTGGCCAAAAAGTTCAATTTTGGTCTTATCTGACCAGAGCACCTTCTTCCACATGTTTGCTGTGTCCCCCACATGGCTTGTGGCAAACTGCAAACGGGACTTCTCATGGTTTGCTTTTAACAATGGCTTTCTTCTTGCCGCTCTTCCATAAAGGCCAACTTTGTGCAGTGTACGACTAATAGTTGTCCTATGGACAGATTCCCCCACCTGAGCTGTAGATCTCTGCAGCTCCTCCAGAGTCGCCATGGGCCTCTTGGCTGCATTTCTGATCAGCGCTCTCCTTGTTCGGCCTGTGAGCTTAGGTGGACAGCCTTGTCTTGGTAGGTTTACAGTTACTGTAAACCATACTCCTTCCATTTCTGAATGATTGCTTGAACCGTGCTCCGTGGGATGTTCAAAGCTTTGGAAATCGTTTTGTATCCTAAGCCTGCTTTAAATTTCTCAATAACTTTATCTCTGACCTGTCTGGTGTGTTCTTTGGACTTCATGGTCCTATTCTCTTAGACAACCTCTGAGGCCGTCACAGAGCAGCTGTATTTGTACTGACATTAGATTACACACAGGTATACTCTATTTAGTCATTAGCACTCATCAGGCAATGTCTGTGGTCAACTGACTGCACTCAGACCAAAAGGGGCTGAATAATTATGCACACCCCACTTTGCAGTTATTTATTTGTAAAAAATGTTTGGAATCATGTATCATTTTCGTTCCATTCTCAAATGTACACCACTTTGTATTGGTCTTTCATGTGGAATTCCAATAAAATTGATTCATGTTTGTGGCTGTAATGTGACAAAATGTGGAAAAGTTCAAGGGGGCCGAATACTTTTGCAAGCCACTGTATACTTGGCCAATAAAACTGATTCTGATTCTGACTTTTCCATGCCCCTGTTGCTTATAAGTGAAGCACCACAAGACTGTTGTTTGTATAAGGCACTGCAAAAATAAAACTGAACTGAATTCAGTAGTTTGACTGAATGTTTTTCTGTCTCACCAAGAATGTGTCAGTCGTCTGCATGATCAGGGCGAAGGTGGAGAGGTGTTCACAGGAACAAACTGTGTGCGTGGAGTTGGTCTCGCTGACGCGGCAGCCATCCTCGATCCAGGCTCTGGCATTCCAGTACACGCAGGAAAGCTGTCCTCGGAGACGGGAGCCCTGCGGGACAAGCTTGTGTTCTCAAGTTGAAATTTGAATTTCGGGGGAGCCGTGGCTCAGTTGGCTAAGGCGCCATACTCAAAATCTGCTAGGTCCACTGAGTATCGCTGTTAGCATAATTAGCATTGTTAGCATCATTAGCATGTGTGCTAATTATCATCTGCTAAGTCCACTGAGTATCGCTGTTAGCATAATTAGCATTGTTAGCATAGTTACTATAGATCTGGGAACCAGAGATCATTTCCCGATCCAACCCCATCTCTCTCTCTCCTACTCGGTTCCTGCCATTCTCTTCATTGTCCTATCTGATTAAAGGCAAAAAAGCCCCCAATAATATCTTTAAAAAAATGAATTTCATGCTTTACAATCATAATGTATGTATATACTAATGTACACACATAATTTCTTCATTTACATGGCGAAAAAGGGGCATTTCAAATATAGGAGTACAATACAATACATACAAACATGTGTCTGAAAGTAAACTGGACTGGATTTGGCAGTGTAGCGTTTGCAACGCCTGGCAGATTGACGATCACCACGGTCGACATTATGGTTTTGGCGGGGCCAGCATCAAGGACCGCTGCCATTCGGTGGGATGCCATCAGCACCACTGATGCCATACCTGAAACGACACACAAGACAACCGGTACGTCTGAGGATTCTTACACGAAGAGGAATAATCAGGCAGCCTAACAAGCCCAAATGAAACATTAAACTGTGGAAGAACTGTACTGTCTGGCCACAATGAAAAGACTGGACTTGGAATCAGCGTCGGCAAAATGGCTCGCCAACTTACCTTTTAATGTTGCCTTCAAAACTTTGAAACAAATGACTTGAGTGCCTCAAAGAGAAGCCTGAGTTCCATTTTTTTCTAAATTGACAGCAAAGCCAACGCCACACTGTGGTGAGTGACTTGATTCCTAAGTGTGCCAAGAGACCAAAATATGTCTTAGAGTTGTAAGGTAAAACCAGATTCACACTGGAAGATTACAGTACCATTGTTATTCTCTGCTATTCCCAGGAGGTCGATGTCCATTGAGATGTTTGACAGCCTGAGAACAGCAGGAGCCATGAGGGAGGCACTTGTTTCAGTGGACAGGATCTCCACCTCTGAAAGAACAACAAAAGAAACCTGCTTTGAAAATATGTCTGAAATCACTGGTGTTCCTTAGTGCAGGCAAAATAAAAAAAGTGCACAAACTGTTTTAAAAATTAGAAATGGATAGAAGTTATCATAATGTACACATGACAAGAGGTGTCTGTAACCTGCACGACATGTACTGTTAAGACAATTATCAAATGAACAGATCAAGATCAAAGACATCAGTATACATACATTGCAAGAAGTATTATAGACACATAACAGGCTTCAAGACAATAATCAACAACATACATTGATAAACACCGATCAGACAGAGGTTAAAGTAAAAAAAAATCCTGAGCCTGAACTTTTTGACCAGTTGAGGTGTTTAACTTGGATTATTTATTTATACTTAGGCCTACTGTTGTAATACAGGAGTGCTTCTGTTTTGCTGGGTGTATAGTATCACATTTGTAGGTTACAAATTTGTGAATTTGGGAAAATCCTTATTCTAAAATTATTTTTATTATCTGTCCTTTATTAAACTTTTATTCTTTTAACTTTTTTTTTTTACTCTTTGTATGTTATTAATTATACCCTTGGTGTAACTTTTAATCTTATTTGTTTCTTTTCTTACTTTATTTATCCACTATTTTTATCTTTGTAAAGCACATTGAACTGCCTACTTTGTGTATGAAATGTGCTATATAAATAAACTTATAGGCCTAACTAAACTATAAAAAAAATCTTAGTTTTATTTAAAAAGTATGCTGCATTCTTTTACATGTAGGCTAGGCCTATATGCTGAAAGAATATAACCAGTCTGCTGCATCTTTTGAGGCAATATAGTTAACAATATTACAGTGTTAAGTAGCCTATATTAGAGGTAATTTTAACCATTTTTAAGTTTAGGCCTACACCAAAATTATATAGGCCTAAGTCATGGAGCAAAGTAAATCCTTTAGAGAGAACACAATGTGGGCTAACCTGCTAATGTTGTGAATATTTAAGTATTTCCACTTATCACAGGTAGGCTATTGCTGCTAATGTTGTCAATACAAAGCACTGGTGTCAAACATACCGTATTGCAAGGACTCGCCCTTCTCTGCTTCTGATAGATTTGTAACGTTAGTTAAAGCTGCGTTCCTCTTATATGATTGGTAGGTGAAATAAATTGAAATAAAATGGTGCCGGGATACTTTAAGCCCTGCGATCATGTATAAGTAACAAACTCTTCAAGAATTTTGTGCAAGAAAAATAAAGTTGTTATTATCAAACCAAAGTGATTAGCTCCTAACCTGTGGTGTTAGTGGTGAAGCTTGTGTTTTTCAGTGCGAGTGGCCCAGACACCAGCTGGGACACGAGTCTCTCCATTGAGTTGAGCACACTATTGTGATGCAAGATCGAACGGCCAGGATCGTCGTTGACTAACATATCCAGAAACAAGGAGACCGTCTGTTTTGGTGGAATGGTGGAAACACAGAGAAATATTGTGAGAAGATGACTACTCTGTGAGTGTGTGTGTGTGTGTGTGTGTGTGTGGGGGGGGGGGTTGGGGTCTGGTGTATGACTGTAAGAGAGAATCTTTTTATGAATTTTGAATTTAATTTAACCATCTAGCTCCAGAGACGTCCACTGATTTTACGCTTGCCCGCTAGGCCTGGACAATTAATTGCTTTTGATATATAATTGCAATTTTGAAAATTGCGCGTTCATTCTCTTACCTGAACTGGCAATGCATCCGATGTCATATTCTGTATCATTTCAAGCAGTTGATCTATTCTTTTTGACTTTCCCTTTAAAAGTCAGAGTAAAGCCACGTGAACCTGAAAGTCATTCTTTGCTACATTGTGTTATTCACACCTTTTTTATATTTGTTTGCTTTTAGATAATGATATACAGTACTGTGTTTAGTGAGTTATACGTTAAAGGCACTGAGAGACAGCTGGGCCAACAATGAGACCAGAATCAGAAGTTTCAATTTTGTGTCCTTAAAATACTTTGTAGAGATTCCCTGTATTGACATATTATATTCAGTCCAAGTAAGTGAAGACAAATATGTATGCTTCTTATGGCACTGCATACTGTAAAATAATTGTGCCTTTTACTTTTGCACAGTACTGTAAAAAAAAGCTTTGTACAGATTGTATTTATTATTTATTCGTTCAAGTAAGTGAAGACAAATATGAAGGATCATTATGGCACAGAACAAAGTAACTCTGGGGTGACTTTAACTTTCGCACAATACTTACAACAGAGTACTTTGAATCATATAGATTAAACCTTCTCATTTCTACTGGCAATAAACAGTCAACGAAAAATCAACATCATGACATACCTGCTCTATCGGTATGTACTGGTTTAGCTCTGAGAATCGAAAAGAGAAGGGTTAACAGTAATAATGATGCTGGCTAATTAAAAGCCATGTGTAAGTCCTACTATGCTGTGTTTATGAAAATCGAAAAGACAGAGGTTATGCTGCGCTGATGAATGTTGTGGTGGTGACGCTACTCTCACCTTTGCACACAGTGACGTTAGGCTCCCAGTCGAGGTCTGGTGTGGGGATGTGACCGCTGGGACACTCACAGTGAAATCCTCCTGGCCTGTTGGTGCACGAGACCCCTCTGTCTCGCCCACAGAGACTCTTGTCACACTCGTTCACATCTTAATACGAACAAATAAAACATCAGCTGCATCTGACCAGGCAAACTTATAACGCATTTCATACACAAAGGAATTTCAATGTGCTGTACAAAATATAACCGAAGTACAAAAATGAATGTGAGAATGAATATAGGCATAAAATGAATGTGTGAATGAAAATAGGCATAAAATGACGGCAAGAGTTAAATCAATATAAGCATTAACAGACAATAATAAAACATTAGGCGCATGGAAACCCATCACTTATGGGTTTCTCCTAGCCTGGGCCCGCCCATACTTCCTGTGACGCTACATTCAATTTCGCGAGCAAGTCAGTATGGCCAGGCTGCCGATATAGAGGAATTATTATCCCAAACTCGAGGGCACCAATGAGAAACGAGCTCGAACGAGACAGAGTAGTCTGATTGGTTGTAGATTCTCCCAGTAGAATACAGAAGCATTTGATGGACGTAGGTTAAGCCCGCCTCTCAGAATCTCAGTAGTAACTGAGCCTGGCCAGACTAAGCTCCAAAGAGCTTATCAGTCGCGTTAGCCAGGCTAGGTTTCTCCCGTAACGTATGGGAATATTTAGCCGAGGCTTTTACAACACAAAATTTCAAGCAACTAATTTTCCAGTCACATGAAAAACCTGAAAACCTGAAAATAAACTTAAATACTTAAATGATAATATACACAATACACTTCTAAGAATTCATCAATAATGTACTATAATGTATGGTTGCATAGGACTGTATAATGGTACTATGTACCATTACAGAATTGTGTTTTTCAGTTTGGTAGGCTAGCTGTTAGCATATAGCATGCATTCTAAGGTGCCATTCAGACCAAAAAAGTTTTCACCTCTAGAATCTTGAGCGTTTTAAAATCGTGAGTGTTTTAAAATAGTGAGAGACAAAAACATACAAGGGTGAACCTGATAATGATCTTGTTTCTAAAACTGCATAAATTCAGCTAATGCTAACTCTTTGACTTAGCTACAACTGACAGCTAATCAACAGCCAATTGTCTAAGAAAACCTCAAAAGTTATTTAAAAGGTTATTATTTCTAACAAAGTTTTGCTTTGTTTTTATTCTGTGCCTCACACACGTAATGTTTCAATAAGGAAACAGTTGAATGAATTGAGGTGAAAAACGAAGTCTGTCAGTATGAATGGTGGCCTAAGAGCAGAATCCCCTTCCATTGGCCGCAGTCTCACCTTCACAAGGGGCTCGGCTGTTGTTACCGTGGTTACGGAAGTCTTTTGGGCAGGTGCAGGTGTAGCTGCCAGGTGTGTTTGTGCAGGTGCCATTTAAGCCACACACAGAGGGACTCACGCACTCATCCACATCTACAGCACACACACACTGTAAGCATTTATTTCTTGAAATAGCATGTTCATTAGTGTTGTGGTCAAACATTCTAAAAAAACTAAGTTATTGCTAGATTGTATTTTCTTGGCAGAAACCGCGGGGTGGTCTTGCCACAGCGTCACCCGTGTGTTTGTGTGTCTGCATGCGTTACATAATCATTTTTTTTTACCGCTACCACTTCAATCAACACACACATCAAAGACACACAAAACACACACACACAAACACACACAGAACTTCACTTTACAGAACCACACTCAACATCAAAAAGGCCTCTGAGAATGTTCTTTATAACGCTCTACATACAGGATAACAATATGAACCCCTGTCTTATTGGACCACACTCTCACCTTCACAAGGGGCTGTGATGTTGCCATGGTTACTGAACCCTGCTTGACAGGTGCAGGTGTAGCTGCCAGGTGAGTTTGTGCAGCTGCCATGTGGACCACAGATATAACCATTTGATTCACACTCATTTACATCTGCGCCAACACACACACACACACACACACACACACACACACACACACAAACACACACACAGATTGGTAAAGAGGAGAGAAAACAGTAGAGAACTATCCTGTAACAGAATACAGTGCAGACAGAAAAAAAATCAGAATAATTCCAAATAAAGTGTGCATCATGCAGAGCAGCCATTTTATCAGATAAGAGAAGCATTACAGTAACAACGTACAGTTACAACACATTATAGTTACATTACAGTTACAACGTAGAGACTATAATGTAGTACTGTTTGACACATTGTGAGCATGTCAAGACATAGCATAGCGTGATGTCAGTTACATAATGTTGCAGTCTCAAGCAGCGTTGTGTGTTACAAACATGATTTAGCATAGTGGTGGCCGGCATGCCTGTGCACATTCTTAAAGAGGCCTACTTGTGGTAATTTACTGTAATGCCAAGTCAGACATTTCACAGGTCAGAGAAAAAAAAAGTAAAGAAAATGCAAACATTTGAAGTTCAGGGTGATTCAAAGTTGGACAATTATATTGGCCATAATTTACTTTATGAAATAATAATCAAGCAGCCGCAAACATGCCTTGCATGTTCTGGGGTATCCTAAGTGGACTATAGCTCAACCATCTATGTAATAGTAGGAATCCCTAAAAGGGATTCAAATAGTAAGCTTTATCTTGGGCGTCATATCAAGTTATGTTGACCACACCGAGACATTTCCCTAAATCACACCCTCACCTTCACAGGGGCCATGAAGGCTGTTGCCATGGTTACTGAACCCTCCTGGACAGGAGCAAATGTAACCCCCGGGTGTGTTTGTGCACCTGCCATTTGGGCCACAATCAGGAGTACTCATCACACACTCATCTACATCTACACACACACACACACACACACACACACACACACACACACACACACAAGCACATACAAGCAGAAACACACACGCATGACAAAGTTTGTTAGGATATGCTTTAGACAACACACTAAAATATTAGCAAAGTGTATAGGACTGTATACAGTATTACAGAATTGTGTTTTTGGTAGGCTAGCTGTTAGCACTTGGCATGCATTCTAGGGCACCATTCAGACCAAACACGGTTTTCACCTCCAAAAGTGTTTTAGTGAGCGACAAAAAATGGCTACTCTCTGACAGCTAAGCAACAGGCAATTGTCGAAGAAAATATGACCTCAAAAGTTATTAAAAAAATAATTTCTACGCTTGAGCACTTTGCTTTTTTTATTCTGTGCCTTTCACATGTCAACGCATGACACCTAGCTCCAGTCACGTTGTATCGTTCTACAAGGAAACAATTGATTTAGAGCGCCTCAAGGTGACTGTCAGTCTGAATGGTGGCCTGAGAGGACCAGATAATTCCCTTCCCTTTGGCACACTCTCACCTTCACAAGGGGCTCGGCTGTTGTTACCGTGGTTATGGAAGCCTTTTGGGCAGGTGCAGGTGTAGTTGCCAGGTGTGTTTGTGCAGGTGCCATTTAAGCCACACAAGGAGGGATTCACACACTCATCCACATCTACAGCAGATAACACACACACACACACACACACACACACACACATACACATACACACACACTTTCTGTAAAGATTATCATTGCATGCATTTATTTCTTGAAAAAGCACAAAGCAGTCTCTCATATTCTGCAAGTGTTCATTAGTGTTGTGGTCAAACATTCTGAAAAATATAGTTATCATTTAGAGTGACAACAGTTTGAAAGGAGCTATGTGGTTTAACACACACATATACAAACAAAACACACACACACACACAAACACACACAGTGTTTTTAAGTCATCACACCCTCACCTTCACAAGGGGCTGTGCTTATGTTGCCATGGTTACTGAACCCTGCTGGACAGGTGCAAGTGTAACTTCCAGGTGTGTTTGTGCAGGTGCCATTGGAGCCACAATCAGGACGTCTTTCTACACACTCATCCACATCTGCATCAGTGCAAACATGCACACACACACACACACACACACACACACACACAGCGGGTGAATATTAATTCAGCGAGTACATGCGGTCACTCAGTTAGTAAACATGGAATGCTTTGTGTCACAGTATTTCAATGAAGCAGCGATTTGGGCTCAATTCAATTGATTTAGTTTAGCAAGTCTTTAATTCATGTATAATTACTAATTAGACTATTATTTGGACCATGTTATTGTTATTTTGTATTATTGAATTCATCAGTACTAGCAGTAGTAGCAGTAGCTTATTTGGTGTGATTTTTGACAAAAAATATTTATTTAAGCAACTTATTTATATACCGGTAGTTAGATATTAGTTAATTTGTAATAATGACATATTTTGAATATGAAATTTGATGAAATTGCTTGTTTTTTTTTTACGAAGGCCATTTGCACTGTGTAAATTCATACTTAAAACAACAAGAAATATGTCCAAGTTCAAGAAGTTTAGTAAGGACAATTAATGTGACTTAATGCTACTTTTGCTACTAATGTGACAATTAATGCTACTTTTTTCTACTTCAGGCAAGTATGCTTGCTAGTGCTGAAGAGTATGTTAGCTAGTTAGCTAGCTAGCTGAAGACTATGCTAGCTAGTGTTGAAGAATCTGTTAGCTAGTGCTAAATCAGAAACGTGTGGATTCCTGCAAGACCTGCCGAGTACTAAAATGGCCAACATGAAATAAATGAATGAAGATGACTACATGCAGTATGTGCAACAACCAATTTAAAAGAGGGTTCTGAGTGAGTGTGTGTCTGTCTGTTTGTATGCACATTGTATTCCAGCATATCGTACAGAGACAAGAATGAAGAAATATAAGTGTGTGTGAGGGTGTGTAAGATTAGCTTCAGCTAATGCCAAAGAGATTTCTCCAATGACTGCTACAAATACAGTATACACACGGCCAGAGAAGAGGGAGGAGGTGGAGAGAGAGAGAGAGAGAGAGAGAGAGATTGAGGGATATTATTACCTTCACAGGCCAGGTCTCCACGTCCTTCCTTGTACCCATTGCGGCACACACACTTGAAAGAGCCAGGTGTGTTTGAGCAGGTCTGACTGATGTCACAATTGTGTGTTCTCTGTGTGCACTCATTTACATCTACAGACAGGAAGAAAAATGCCCGTGTGTGAGAGAGTTTGTGTAACAGCAAACACGACACCACCAAATCTCCCAGGAGGGAGCTTATACCTTCACAGGTGAGGTCATCGGGCCCCTGTTTGTACCCACTACGGCACACACACTTAAAGGAGCCAGGTGTGTTTAAGCAAATCTGATTGGACATGCAAGTGCGTGTTCCCTGCATGCATTCGTTAATATCTACAGAAAGGAGGAAAAAAGTGAAGTTTGTGTGTGTGTGTATGTGTGTGTGTGTGACAGAGAGAAAGGGGGAGAGAGAGAGAAAAAAAAAGATCATCAGGGTGCTGTGTGCAGAATTAAATTAGCATGGCCAAAAATCTATAGCAGTTGTTGACAAAGTAAGAGCCGTAACCTTGGCAACGCGAGTCCTCGGCTGTAAAGTTCTCCTTTGATGAACTGAATCCTGTGTTACAGGTGCAGTAGTAGCTGCCTATTGTGTTGTGGCATGTGGCGTTGGGTCCACAGATGGGGGGCAGAGACTGACATTCGTTTTCATCTGGATGGTCAGTAACAATAATAATAATAATGATGATCATAATAAACACAATAATATAAATGCAGAAATGTTATCTTATTTTTGATCTGATCTGGTCTGTTATGTGGGAGTTTTTGGGAACTTCAGATATTACATAGAAAAGCATGGGAATAATATGAACACACAGCTGTAACAGAGACAATAGTTCTGACATGAGATCAACATTGCTATGTGTGTGATCTCTGTGTGGCCAAAGTTTGTCGAGAAATCTGATGGAGAGGAACGGGTGTGGTGAAAGGCTTAAGATAGCTGTTTTCAAAATCGAAAGCAAAACAAATGCTACATGTAAGTATTGTCTTATTGCATCTGCAATTGGAATATGTCATATGAAACAGTTTGTGTTTAACAAATAATTATTTATTTTGTGGACACAATTGTGGACACAAATGAAGAAGTATAAATGTGTGTGTGTGTGTGTGTGTATGTGTGTGTTGTAGTGTTTTATCTAGTTGCCTTACCTTCACAATTTATTCCAGTATACACAAATCCTTCATTGCATCTACTTGAGACCTGCCTGGACTTCCTAGGTTTGGCCCTGTTGGCTGTGTGTAGTATACAGTAGATCACTATCAGAAGACTGCATGCAGTGTCATAGCAAATAAGAAGACATAGCATATCCTCCACTTAGAAATGTGTAGTGTTGTGTTTCTTAATGATTCTGAATTTTTAGAGAGATCTAGATCTATCTTTAGATAGAGAGATAGATAGGTACTTGATACTTTAGTATACTTTATTTATCCCAAAGGAAATAGAGGAACTGTTTCTGTAGCTGTCTGAGGTCTGCAGTGGTCTGGTGCTTGAGTATTGCCTGTTTCCCGCGACTGCTTGTTTGTGCTGTGTAAGACGAATGGCCCGTCCTTACCTATACACTGTGCGTTTTCAGTGAGGATAAATCCATCCGGGCACTTGATGCATTTTCTGTTGTGAAAAGTCCAACCCACCGGGCACAGTCCATCGTCTGCTACCGCAGTGCTTAGAGAGAGGAGAGCTATGGACAAAAACAAACACACGCTTACATGTACAATCACACATTCCCATACATTATTATTATTTTTATTATTATTATTGATACATAATATTATTATCATATATTTACATTCAAACATTCAGCAGTCAATTTTATCCAAAGCCACTGAGGTATTCAATTAAGTTCATATATTTATATTCACACATTAAGCGGTCACTTTTATCCAAAGCCGCTGAGGCATTCAATAAAGTTTACTTTAACTTATACAGCACATTATACAAATGTCATGTCTCATAGCGCTTAACATGTATGTAAAAGGTGTTTTAGCAGTGTGAAACATGCTTTTGCTAGTAATTCACTGTGTTTTGTTGGCTGGGTTTTACTGTCTGCATGTGTGTGTGTGTTTGGAAGTGTTTTTGTTTGTGTTTTG
>JAGFZM010006381.1:21853-27827 GCA_017657215.1 Limnothrissa miodon | reverse complement strand
ACACACACACACACACACACACACACACACACAAACACACACACAAATGCTCATGCCAGACAAACGCACACAAAGACAATCATTGACATATACCCTCTATACTCCTTACAGTTGGGCGATGGGCGATGGCCGATTCAGGTTGGATTCAAATCCAGGTTCCTATGGACACAGGCTAAAGGTGCTCATCACTGTACCATTTCACAATGAATAGATTTAGCAGACTGGCCATTTTTCCTCAATGTGGCCCTATTGCAGCCATTTCCATGGCTTATAAAAAGTTAAGGGTTGTAGCATATCTAGCATTACTTATAGAAAGTTAATTGCTAATTCTAAAGCTAATTGTTGTTGCACATCTATTGCAAGACCTAAATGTGAACCTTTCCATCCTCAAGCTCAGAATCCAAATGTTAAATTATTCTTAGCCAAACACTCAGCACAGCCATTTGACAGTGACAAATTGTTTAAACTTACACTATTCTGATGGAAAAAAGTATTGTTTTTATTAGGGGTTTTTTTGCATTGGTATGGTAGTGTGTATATAGTCGGGGTATTTGAGGTCAAGTTAGATTTTGCTTGACTTTGGCTTTTATTGTTTAGAGTTTAGGAAAAGAAGACTTGCGTGTGTTGGTGTAGAAAAAAAAGAAGTCTGGAGAAGAAACAGATACAGAAAATAATAGGAGTGACAGGACAAAAGGAGGAATAAGGAAAGGAATGTAATGTGTGTGTGTATGTGTGTGTGTGTGTGAGAGAGAGAGAGAGAGAGAGAGAGAACTGTGTGTGCGTGTGTGTGTGTGTTATGCTTCTAAATGTGTCATTTAGGAGAAGTCCATGATTTCTAATAATGGGGACATGTTGAAAAGAGAGCGACACACACATACATGCACGCAAACAAACAAATAAGATGGGGAATTACCAGGGGTTACTGAACTTCCTGTCTCGGTCATCACTGCATGTCAGCATTGGGTCAGGATCAGATGAGAAGGTCACATGATGAGTCAGCAGAGGTCACCTGATTGGTCAGCTGGCTCCATGAGGTCACACCGAAAAGGAGAACAGAAAGATCAAATAAGAAAAATAAATGACTAAGATCATATCCATGTTCTTGAGATGACAAAGCAGCCAATAACAGTGACACTTCACTTATAGTTGTCAGGGTACACAGACTCAGGACAAGGTTATCCGGAAAACAGGTGGATTTATTCAAAGTCAACTCAGGCAGGAGAAAGGTGAACACATAGAAGATACAGAACAAATGTTAACTCAAAAGTCAAAATGCAAAAGCCCACTTTTAACTGAAATACCAGAAGTCCACAACCTTGCAGTTGGAGTGTGGTGTATCGAACCAAGTCTGTCAAACAAGTATCCACGGGCTGCGTAAAGCTCAGAGGTCTCGGAAGGGCAGTCTGGTACTAGGATCTGTAGTGTCTCCATAGACGAGGCCAGACAAGAGTGTGGTAGTGAGCTGGGGTTAAGTAGCGTACGGGTAATGGGGAACAATAGGAGTAATCAATAGGCTGGAGAGCACAGACCTTAAAGAATAACTAGACAGGACATCTACGTCGGAGAGGGTACTTCCGCGTTCTATTTTCGCAAGGGGGAGGGGGGAGGAATCCCCCTTTATGCAGACCAGAATGGCTAAGCAAGATCTTTGTCTATGTCATAAGGTTGAAGCCACAGTAGCAGCCGCCATATTTGAGTTCTATACATTGTCACTCTGCCTGCTGAAGTATTCCGTTGGTTCCAATGGTCCCAATCGGGTCCCAATTTGGCCGCTGCCTTCAGCATTCTATTGGCTTCATTGTTGATGGGGCTCTAACAATGGGTTAGCCTATCCAGTTATTCTTTAGAGATCAGTGCTGGAGAGCGGGATCGGGACATAGGAGGGGCAGGGCAATGAGTGGGCGTGGCAGGTGAGAGACTGGTTGTGGCTGTGACTGTTGCCTTGTCCGGCCTGCCTATTCTCCTGTCTTCTCGCACAGGGTTACTAACTGCCACACATGGGATGTTATGTCATTTTCTTAAACCATTCTCTTTAAACCTTAGAGATGTTTGCGCATGATTCTCCCAGTAGATCAGCTGATATCAACCCCGTTTGCCATATCACATCCCCTTACATCACCTTTCTTCCCATTTCCGATTGCTCGGTTTTAACTTGAGCAAGTTGTCTTGACCACTTCTGCATGCTTAAATGTGTTGCATTAGAACAGTGGTTCTGATCCTTGTTGGAGGTACTGAACCCCACCAGTTTCGTATGCGCATTCACCGAACCCCTCGGGGCATGTCATCACAAATTTACACAATACTTTGGATGTGTCCGAACCTCAGTGGGGGAGGCTCTGCCAAACCCCTGAGACCGACTCACCGAACCCCTAGGGTTCGATCAAACCCAGGTTAAGAACCACTGCATTACAGCCATGTGACTGGCTGATCAGCTATTTGTGTTGACAAGCAATAGAACAATTGATTGTATATAGTGGCCGGTGAGCTTATATAGTATTCTTTCCTGCTTCACATCCAGAATTCAAGCATATATCAATGTATAGTATCGAATAGTATACAGAGAGACTCAGAGAAAGGTAATAAGATTTATATTTTAATAAGTTACATGATTACAACGATTAACAAATGTAGATTCCTTGACGTAGGCCTTATTCGTGGTCCAGGATACGGAACATCTCGACCCAGCCGATCTTGCCTGATTTCGGTAGGCAGAGGCGGAGCCTACCCCAAACAGGAGGACAGGGACCCAACTGGCTGTGGTGGGGGGAGGGAGGCGGGATTTCTGAAACCGATACCTAGAGCAGCAACCATACTTCCTGTGACGCTACATTTACCCCCAGAATTCATTTAGCAATGTAGCATTGCCAGACTAAGCTTGTAAGAGCTTTTCAGTCGCATTAGCCAGGCTAGCAAGAGCAGGAATGTTAGACAAAACTATAAAGGACGTGCAAGCATGTG
This sequence comes from Limnothrissa miodon, assembly GCA_017657215.1. Classification (NCBI taxonomy): domain Eukaryota; kingdom Metazoa; phylum Chordata; class Actinopteri; order Clupeiformes; family Clupeidae; genus Limnothrissa; species Limnothrissa miodon. Next base: position 24,869 of record JAGFZM010006381.1, on the reverse strand, counting down.
ATTGGATGAAAGGGATTTTTGACATTGCTCCAAAACATGTGTGTGTTGTCAAATTACCCCTTTTTTTACTCTGTTGCTTGCTGACCCCACAGAATGTATTTTAACTGAAAACAAACGTACAAACCACGTACACACCTTCCTTGAACGCACAGATTTTTAGGTGAATCAGGTCAGTTACTGCACATGAAAGAGAGAATTTGAATATTTTAGTGTGTTAGTACTGCAATTGTGTATTAAAATGCCATTAGTTACATTGATAGCAATTATTCTATAATGTTTGTATTAATTTATGGGGGTGTTATGTGAATAGATAGTTTGACCAGTATCCAGACCAACCCATATGACCCACCAACACACACACACAGGAAGTATGACTGTATTACTTGACGCTGTTTATGTGGATCTTGATAAATTAAAAACCTCTCTCTCTCTCTGTGTGTTAGTATGTGGGTGTGTATATCTGCTATAAACATTCTTACATATTCATGGCTGCATTCTCTCTGTCCCTCTCATTCTCTCTCTCTCACACGTAAAGCACATCTGGAATGCAAACACACTAAACAATCTGTCTAATGTTTAAGACAAGACAAGTTGATGCAAGTATCAACAAGTTAGTATATGTGTTTTGTGTGTATTTATGTGTGTATTTGTATTTGTGTAACACACACACACACACACACACACTCTATGATGCACAGGCACACACCCATTATTCACAGACTTTTGTAAAACCATAATCATTCCCTCTAACCTTATCAGCAGTGTGTTTGCCAAGGGTTGCTAAGGTTCCCTTCCCATTCCCTAAATAGCCAGGGCACATGAAGTTCAGACACAGACACACACTTGCCAACACACAGACACACACACACACACATACGCACACACACACATATACACATGCACGCACACACACACACACAGTTTGGAATTTCCAATATAGTCAATACAGCAATACAGAACTACAAAAAGAGGTACATAGTCATGAGGTAAAATACCTCAACCATTTCAACCTAGTAAAAGAATCTGAAGGTCAAAGTCAAACTCAGTTTAATTGTCAATTTCTCTACATATACTAAACATACAGAGGAATTGAAATTATGTTTTACTGTCCTATGCGTAGTCAAGAGAATAGACAGGACAAGGCAAACAGTGAAGAACACAGGCACAACAGAAAACAAGTCCTAATCTAGCCTGGCTTATGCAACTATAAAGCTCATAGGAGCTTAGTCTGCCTAAGCTACCGTACTACCCGACTTCTGGGAGGCAGGCTTAACCTGCGTCAATCAGATGCCTCTGTTTACTACTTGATGAATCTACAACCAATCAGGTAAAATGGTAATAAATTACAAGACATGATTGCACCTAGGGTATTTCAGCAGCACTTGAAAAGTATTTGTACTGCCAAAAAGTAGCAGCTAAGGTTGTATGTACAGTACAAGTGTGGGTTTTTTGTAGTTAAAGACAAACAGGGAAAGCAGCAATAAATAATAAATACAAATTAAAAAAATAAACATAGCAGCAGATGTGTGCAATTTGCATAGCTGAGGGGCAGTCATTCTCTGTGGTTCAGAGGAATCATAGTCCAGTTTTTGATCAGTTTTTTGATGAAGGCAGAGCTTATTTATGTGTGTGTGTGTGTGTGTGTGTGTGTGTGTGTGTGTGTGTGTGTGTCTTGGATTTTCGTGACGCCTTCGGTACCCTGCCTCATAATGTCATGTATCATGCACTAGATGAAATTGGACTGCCACAACAATACATCGATATCATTAAAGAAGTCTATAATAACTCTTTTATTAAGTCATTTGCGGGAATGCATTGACTGATTCCGTGCCACTTAAAATTGGTATCAAGACTGGTTGCCCTTGGAGCGCTATCAATTTCATACTTGCAATTAACTCTTGGCTCAAATGGATGTGCGAATGTGCGCCAGCAGGTGTGCGCTCCCCAAACCCTGTCCAAGGCTACGCGGACGACGTACAAATCTCATCAAGAAATGAGTGCGCAATTCATAACATGCTTCGACGCACTGAACAGTTCATACAGTGGTCAGGCCTGGACGTTAAACACACAAAATGCGCTGCTTTTTATGAGACGTAGTGGTGGAAACAGATGGTATAAATCTAAGTCTGATATTCCCCCTGTGTTCTCATTAACTGATCAACCAATTCGCCTATACGAACGTCACAAAGTTTGTCCGTATTTGGGACACAAGTTTAATGTGGCTGGTGATTGGGAAGAACAAGTTAAAGAGTTATGCAGTGACTACACTCAAAGACTCGCATTGATTGATTCTGCCCCCCCTTCCCATCATAATGAAAATCGAGGCCGTTAGAACCATTGCAGTGGCCAAAATTCAACATCTTTTTCCAAACGTACACATCCCACAGCGATCACTGGCGATGTTGAATAACGAAACAGTAAGGCTGGTGAGGAAATGGCTCAGGCTAAATAGTCATACAACGCGGGATTGTACTGTATCTTCCAGTCACGCAGAGAAGGGGGTGAATGGCCCTACATCTCCTCTAGAACCGGCCATCTCATCAATAAGTTGAATAACGACGACACAACCGTCAGGGAGCTGTCCCAGGAATCTCTAATGTTGCATCTACAATGTCGAAGAGTCCCCGCCGCTTCCCCCGATGATTTACAGTTTCTCGGGTTCAAATTAAAACAGAATGGCAAATTAGACATCGAGACGGCTGGATTCCGCGTGCGCTCTGATTGGCTTGACAGTAAATCCACATATTTCTATTCTTGCAATGCTTGAATCTGACGACACAAAAAACAATTACAAATAAAAAATATCAGAACCTTGCTTCTCCATGTCAGACAAAGACAGAGTCTGCAGCACTCGACATGTCTGAAATTAGCATTGAAAGGAAAATTAGCGCATCTACAATTTACTGACCAATCAGTGTCACATTCAGTGTTGCAAAATCATTCCATTTCAGAAGAAATACCTGTTTTCATGATTAAAGCAAGACTTCAGTGTCTTCCAACTAAATATAACTTGGCA
>JAGFZM010006381.1:11853-16853 GCA_017657215.1 Limnothrissa miodon | reverse complement strand
ATCTGCATGCTATATGGGAACGCTTCAGTAAAGCAGTAGTTGTATTTCCCCATATCCTTTTGCTTGGTGGAGTCTTTCCTCAGTCCTATATCAATATAGTCAAAGCTGATGATCATGTCACCCCAGCTGTGATCGGATCTGTACTGAAAGCAAATGACTGTAAAGGAGAAATCCATTGTGACTCCATAGCAGCCCTGTCCTTCGAGGTCACAGAGTGCTGTGTAGGGAAAAAGAAAACTAAAAAACGTGATAGAAATTGGACTGGTTAGCGCACAGACAGCTAATCCTAATCATTATGGCAGGCTTGGGCAAACTACGGCCTGTTGGGCTTTTTAATCCGGCCCACAAAACCTGTCTAAATTATATTTAATAATATTGTTAAACCTTTTTCCTACGTCTTTTTTTTTTTTAACTAGCTGTTTATAATTGCTGTCAGTAAGTTTTTTTTTTTCATATCCATTACTAACTATTAACCCATTGTGGCCCACGAGTCAAAAAGTTTGCCCAGGGACATATAAAGGGAAAGTGAAGGTGAATTCCACAGCCTCATTCAGTTGCAGTAGTGCTAGCTTCCAGTTCACTATCGGGTTTATGCTGTATCACATACTATATTCAAATTTTTTTCTCTAGCAACAGCATGCAATGAGCTGGAACACAGGGTCATAGGTTGATTGATTCACACCGAACTTCTCCGCTAAGGCAGACCCATAATGTGGTTGAGACAGAATATCATGCATAGTTTTTGTTAATTCAATATTTTGTACATATTGTTTTTGTAAATATATTTATATTTATATACTCATTTGCTGAATATAACAAATACTCAAATTATATATAAACATTCACATCTCACTAAGTTCCATGGCACTGACCATTTTCCGGAACCAAATTTCAGCCATGACAGTTGGAGTGTATTGTCAAGCAGGGCATAACTGTTAACTGACTGATGACTGATAACTGACAGATAACTGTATCTGTACTAATATAACTGTCTGTCCATACTGACCAGACAATGAGGAAAGAAATTATTACTAACTGTCTGGCAGCCAGCTAATTATGATCCACAAAATCACTCCAAAAATGAATCAATCTGAGAACATCCCGCAGGAATGGTAATTGGTGGGTGCTGTCATTTATATTCATATCAAGAGCTTACAGTATTAAAATTCAAAATTTGAATTTGAATTTGCTTTCAAACTCATTAGCCTAATGTTAGTGGGGATTATCCAGGGCTCAAGGTCTGTGTTCTTTTTCGTTCATTCATTATTGGATTTTGGTTGTCACATGGAAAATGAAAAAAATATGTGTATATGAATTTTTACAGTTGCCATGACTTGATAAATAAAGCCAAAAGCGTGTTTTTGTCTTTTACTAACTGAAAATACAAAAAAAAAAATGCCGTTTTGCATTAGGCTGATTGTCTATTTTGGATTTGTGACGTGCCTGGAGGTTAGGAGGCTATCTCTTTTGGGTGGACAGGGCCAAGGGCGTAGATTTGGTATGGACGAATGGGACGTGTCCCCACCAATATCCAGCATTTATTGTCATGTCCCCACCTATATTATTTGGTCACTTCAAAATATTAACGATCGGTAAACGTCTCATTCACCTAGCAGCGCAGAAAGGGTTAAATCACGTTCACTACTGAAGCGCTGACACATACAACCAACGTGATTGGCTGTGCCTTTCCCTTCTTTCACGTGAGACTCTGAAGTTATTTGGTTGCTAGGAGCGCCAAAAACTGGAAGGTGAAGCGAGTGAGGATGGCAGCGAAAAAGAAAAAACTAGACGTAAGGAGCTATTTCTCAAAGAAAGCTGTAAGTCACACTATCGCTAATGAAATTAGTCTGAACGTTATAACGTCAATGACAATCTTTTGGAAAACAGCACGTTAGCAGGGGGAAACGGTTTGTAAGTTATCTATAGCACAGCTCACTTCCAGTTAAGAATATTATTATTACAGTGGCTGTTAAATTGACATATCAACGTTAGATGTTTTGTGACACAATAATAGGACATACTGGATGATATAGATGTAAACCAAATATGCCAGCATCTTATCTCAGTTAATGAGAGGCAAAAGCATGTGTTTGGCTCCTTCATATAGGTTATGTTATGTGGTACTAGCAGTCCATGTCTTCTGTGGTAACAGTAGTGTTTACAATTGAAAAATCAACAGCTGTTAAGTTAAGTAACAAAAGTGTAAACTCACACCTTTGTTTGAAGGTTTGTTTGCTGGTGTAGACCTGTTTCAGAAATCTTAACTACGCGTGTGTGAGTTCTACACCGATTGAATTTGGGGGGGGGGGGATGATGATTAGGTCCCCACCTATGCCAAGACCAAACCTACGCCCTTGGACAGGGCATTGCCCTGTATATGGGTTTGTGTTGATACTGTCAACCGCATGGCACGCCGTCTTTAGAGGCATGTTCAGACAGTTTGTGATGTTGCAAAGGCATACAAGGCATGCAGGCATTTCATAGCACCTTCAAGACATTGGCGCAGGGCGTGGCTGCTGTGAAGTTGTGATATTCACAACCCAAGCGTATCTGATGCTCAGCTGGAAATAGCCGTTTCTTGCAATAGCAATTGAGGAGTAGGCCTACCGAAGGTTGAAGCCAAACATGTTCATTTGAACTGCTGAAGAAACAGCAATTTCCAACTGTGCACTCGCTTGTGAACATCACGTAGCCTAGGCCTAATCTTAGAACACGCATAGCCTAATGTGTCCTCCTTAGATGCTGTGAAATATCTGTATGCGTTGCATGCCTTCGCAACATTATGTCTAAATAAACATGCGATGTGGTGCGGGTGACTGTCAAACCATGCCTTCGCAACATTATGGCTAAACCTCATGTGATGCGGTCGACAGTATCAAAAGAAACCCATGCAATGCCCAATTCGCCCAAAAGAGTTGCTAAACTGTCTGTCTATCTGTCTGTACAAATTCATGTACAAGACTTTTTTCATTTCTCATATAACATCCAAAATCCAATAATGAATGAGCGAAAAAGTACACGGACCGCTCAATCTGCTGTCAGAGGGTATCAAGCAACATGTAGTTAGATTCTCAAATTCCTACTATTTTTTCATTTTACTTTAGACTTTCTGATGTCTCTGCTGATGAGGTGGATGCAAAGTTATTGAAAAAAAAAAAACTTTTTCTTTGTTATTGTTACAGCATTATTTTATGTTGAACTTATATATTTATATAACATTTATACTTATATAAGGGCCAATAAGGGTTGCCATGGTGATGAGGGGTAGACACAGTCAGTTAGCTCACATTGCTATTTATAAACACACTTCCTTTTTTGTGAGACGTCTGAAATAAAAATGGCACTGCCGAGTGGGGGGATTTATAAACAATTGAACCATGTCATACACCATGTTGTTACTTTTATACCATGCCCTGTGAACGTTGTTATTTAAAGTAACTCGAGTGGTAAATGAATGTGAATACAGATGCTGGATAGCCGCTAGGGTGTTGGTCATACCTGTCAAGTTTTGGATTTGAAAATAAGGGAAATTTTCCACCACCCGCCGCGAGCGATCGCACCACCCCAACCAAGCTCCAGTATTCCTTACATTTGAAGACGGGTGACAAGAAAGCTAATCACTTGTCAACCACTTATAAACTACAATTGGCTTTATGCACAGCTGCACTGCTTTCTTAACTTCAGGCCGCACGTTGTCTGCATGTCTGCCATTATTGGACAAACCGATTAATCCAGGTGATCAGTTTGTCCAACAATGGCAGACAGGAAACAAAGGAGCTGGCTGAAGTTCAGAAAGTAGCACAGCTGTGCATAAAGCCAATGATAGGCTCTTCCTTTGTTGACATTGACATGCTGTGAACATTCATGGCCTAAATGAAAACACAAAGGGGTATGAAGGGAATTAATTTAAAGGCTTTTGTATATTTTCTGGTCATTTAACATTGCTTCTTTACATTTTTACATTCCCGTATTAGTATTTTCCCGTAAATATATATATCTATGGTCGTCACTGAACGACTCCTCATCTGACCACACACACTAACCTCGCGACCACTGCCACCTACAGCACTGTAGTAGGCTATTGCACTGCAGGTGGCAGTTATCGCAAGGCTAGTGACAGAGCTCAGATTTTTTTAATGACGCTCGCATGTTAAAATACGGGAGATTTACGGGAAAATACTAATACGGGAGGACGGCGGGAAAGAATGGTAAATTACGGGACTTTCCCGGCCAAAACGGGATACTTGACAGGTATGGTGTCGGTGGGATGCAACAATAGAAATAGTAAATACCGGTAGTCAGAAAGAGTGAACTTGACCCAGTCAGAAGTCAAACTGTACCATAGTGCAGAAGCTACTTTCACTTTTTGTCAATACGTAAGTTGTTTATTTTTGCATCATTGTTATAGTTACCCACATATTACTAATAATAAATATCAACAAAGTTTACATCTACAGTAAAAAATTATATATAGGGATTTTTTTAATGGGTAGACAGTGTTCCTACTGGTTTGGGTCTCGGGACAAAAACTGAATGGTTCGCTGTAGACTAGGGCTGAAGGGTCCTTGAGCAAGGCACCTAACTCCTCACTGCCCCCTTGAGCAAGGTACCTACAGTAACCCTCAGTAGACCACGTCTGAAGTACCCTTGAGCAAGGCACCTAACCCCTCACTACTCCTCAGTAGACCACGTCTGAAGTGCCTTTGAGCAAGGCACCTAACCCCTCACTGCTCCTCAGTAGACCACGTCTGAAGTGCCCTTGAGCAAGGCACCTAACCCCTCACTGCTCCTCAGTAGACCACGTCTGAAGTGCCCTTGAGCAAGGCACCTAACCCCTCACTGCTCCTCAGTAGACCAGGCGCTGGTGTACCTCTGCTCTGGGTTAGTGTGTGTTTCACCCCACTCTGTGTTTCCTGTATGACGTGTCTGTTTCACCAACTCATCACTGGGATAAATGCCAAGACCAAGTTCCCCTCTCAGAAGAAAGAGTGTGTATATAT
>JAGFZM010006380.1:21853-27799 GCA_017657215.1 Limnothrissa miodon | reverse complement strand
ACACACACACACACACACACACACACACACACAAACACACACACAAATGCTCATGCCAGACAAACGCACACAAAGACAATCATTGACATATACCCTCTATACTCCTTACAGTTGGGCGATGGGCGATGGCCGATTCAGGTTGGATTCAAATCCAGGTTCCTATGGACACAGGCTAAAGGTGCTCATCACTGTACCATTTCACAATGAATAGATTTAGCAGACTGGCCATTTTTCCTCAATGTGGCCCTATTGCAGCCATTTCCATGGCTTATAAAAAGTTAAGGGTTGTAGCATATCTAGCATTACTTATAGAAAGCTAATTGCTAATTCTAAAGCTAATTGTTGTTGCACATCTATTGCAAGACCTAAATGTGAACCTTTCCATCCTCAAGCTCAGAATCCAAATGTTAAATTATTCTTAGCCAAACACTCAGCACAGCCATTTGACAGTGACAAATTGTTTAAACTTACACTATTCTGATGGAAAAAAGTACTGTTTTTATTAGGGTTTTTTTTGCATTGGTATGGTAGTGTGTATATAGTCGGGGTATTTGAGGTCAAGTTGGATTTTGCTTGACTTTGGCTTTTATTGTTTAGAGTTTAGGAAAAGAAGACTTGCGTGTGTTGGTGAAGAAAAAAAAGAAGTCTGGAGAAGAAACAGATACAGAAAATAATAGGAGTGACAGGACAAAAGGAGGAATAAGGAAAGGAATGTAATGTGTGTGTGTATGTGTGTGTGTGTGTGAGAGAGAGAGAGAGAGAGAGAGAGAGAACTGTGTGTGCGTGTGTGTGTGTGTTATGCTTCTAAATGTGTCATTTAGGAGAAGTCCATGATTTCTAATAATGGGGACATGTTGAAAAGAGAGCGACACACACATACATGCACGCAAACAAACAAATAAGATGGGGAATTACCAGGGGTTACTGAACTTCCTGTCTCGGTCATCACTGCATGTCAGCATTGGGTCAGGATCAGATGAGAAGGTCACATGATGAGTCAGCAGAGGTCACCTGATTGGTCAGCTGGCTCCATGAGGTCACACCGAAAAGGAGAACAGAAAGATCAAATAAGAAAAATAAATGACTAAGATCATATCCATGTTCTTGAGATGACAAAGCAGCCAATAACAGTGACACTTCACTTATAGTTGTCAGGGTACACAGACTCAGGACAAGGTTATCCGGAAAACAGGTGGATTTATTCAAAGTCAACTCAGGCAGGAGAAAGGTGAACACATAGAAGATACAGAACAAATGTTAACTCAAAAGTCAAAATGCAAAAGCCCACTTTTAACTGAAATACCAGAAGTCCACAACCTTGCAGTTGGAGTGTGGTGTATCGAACCAAGTCTGTCAAACAAGTATCCACGGGCTGCGTAAAGCTCAGAGGTCTCGGAAGGGCAGTCTGGTACTAGGATCTGTAGTGTCTCCATAGACGAGGCCAGACAAGAGTGTGGTAGTGAGCTGGGGTTAAGTAGCGTACGGGTAATGGGGAACAATAGGAGTAATCAATAGGCTGGAGAGCACAGACCTTAAAGAATAACTAGACAGGACATCTACGTCGGAGAGGGTACTTCCGCGTTCTATTTTCGCAAGGGGGAGGGGGGAGGAATCCCCCTTTATGCAGACCAGAATGGCTAAGCAAGATCTTTGTCTATGTCATAAGGTTGAAGCCACAGTAGCAGCCGCCATATTTGAGTTCTATACATTGTCACTCTGCCTGCTGAAGTATTCCGTTGGTTCCAATGGTCCCAATCGGGTCCCAATTTGGCCGCTGCCTTCAGCATTCTATTGGCTTCATTGTTGATGGGGCTCTAACAATGGGTTAGCCTATCCAGTTATTCTTTAGAGATCAGTGCTGGAGAGCGGGATCGGGACATAGGAGGGGCAGGGCAATGAGTGGGCGTGGCAGGTGAGAGACTGGTTGTGGCTGTGACTGTTGCCTTGTCCGGCCTGCCTATTCTCCTGTCTTCTCGCACAGGGTTACTAACTGCCACACATGGGATGTTATGTCATTTTCTTAAACCATTCTCTTTAAACCTTAGAGATGTTTGCGCATGATTCTCCCAGTAGATCAGCTGATATCAACCCCGTTTGCCATATCACATCCCCTTACATCACCTTTCTTCCCATTTCCGATTGCTCGGTTTTAACTTGAGCAAGTTGTCTTGACCACTTCTGCATGCTTAAATGTGTTGCATTAGAACAGTGGTTCTGATCCTTGTTGGAGGTACTGAACCCCACCAGTTTCGTATGCGCATTCACCGAACCCCTCGGGGCATGTCATCACAAATTTACACAATACTTTGGATGTGTCCGAACCTCAGTGGGGGAGGCTCTGCCAAACCCCTGAGACCGACTCACCGAACCCCTAGGGTTCGATCAAACCCAGGTTAAGAACCACTGCATTACAGCCATGTGACTGGCTGATCAGCTATTTGTGTTGACAAGCAATAGAACAATTGATTGTATATAGTGGCCGGTGAGCTTATATAGTATTCTTTCCTGCTTCACATCCAGAATTCAAGCATATATCAATGTATAGTATCGAATAGTATACAGAGAGACTCAGAGAAAGGTAATAAGATTTATATTTTAATAAGTTACATGATTACAACGATTAACAAATGTAGATTCCTTGACGTAGGCCTTATTCGTGGTCCAGGATACGGAACATCTCGACCCAGCCGATCTTGCCTGATTTCGGTAGGCAGAGGCGGAGCCTACCCCAAACAGGAGGACAGGGACCCAACTGGCTGTGGTGGGGGGAGGGAGGCGGGATTTCTGAAACCGATACCTAGAGCAGCAACCATACTTCCTGTGACGCTACATTTACCCCCAGAATTCATTTAGCAATGTAGCATTGCCAGACTAAGCTTGTAAGAGCTTTTCAGTCGCATTAGCCAGGCTAGCAAGAGCAGGAATGTTAGACAAAACTATAAAGGACGTGCAAGCATGTGATTGGATGAAAGGGATTTTTGACATTGCTCCAAAACATGTGTGTGTTGTCAAATTACCCCTTTTTTTACTCTGTTGCTTGCTGACCCCACAGAATGTATTTTAACTGAAAACAAACGTACAAACCACGTACACACCTTCCTTGAACGCACAGATTTTTAGGTGAATCAGGTCAGTTACTGCACATGAAAGAGAGAATTTGAATATTTTAGTGTGTTAGTACTGCAATTGTGTATTAAAATGCCATTAGTTACATTGATAGCAATTATTCTATAATGTTTGTATTAATTTATGGGGGTGTTATGTGAATAGATAGTTTGACCAGTATCCAGACCAACCCATATGACCCACCAACACACACACACAGGAAGTATGACTGTATTACTTGACGCTGTTTATGTGGATCTTGATAAATTAAAAACCTCTCTCTCTCTCTGTGTGTTAGTATGTGGGTGTGTATATCTGCTATAAACATTCTTACATATTCATGGCTGCATTCTCTCTGTCCCTCTCATTCTCTCTCTCTCACACGTAAAGCACATCTGGAATGCAAACACACTAAACAATCTGTCTAATGTTTAAGACAAGACAAGTTGATGCAAGTATCAACAAGTTAGTATATGTGTTTTGTGTGTATTTATGTGTGTATTTGTATTTGTGTAACACACACACACACACACACACACTCTATGATGCACAGGCACACACCCATTATTCACAGACTTTTGTAAAACCATAATCATTCCCTCTAACCTTATCAGCAGTGTGTTTGCCAAGGGTTGCTAAGGTTCCCTTCCCATTCCCTAAATAGCCAGGGCACATGAAGTTCAGACACAGACACACACTTGCCAACACACAGACACACACACACACACATACGCACACACACACATATACACATGCACGCACACACACACACACAGTTTGGAATTTCCAATATAGTCAATACAGCAATACAGAACTACAAAAAGAGGTACATAGTCATGAGGTAAAATACCTCAACCATTTCAACCTAGTAAAAGAATCTGAAGGTCAAAGTCAAACTCAGTTTAATTGTCAATTTCTCTACATATACTAAACATACAGAGGAATTGAAATTATGTTTTACTGTCCTATGCGTAGTCAAGAGAATAGACAGGACAAGGCAAACAGTGAAGAACACAGGCACAACAGAAAACAAGTCCTAATCTAGCCTGGCTTATGCAACTATAAAGCTCATAGGAGCTTAGTCTGCCTAAGCTACCGTACTACCCGACTTCTGGGAGGCAGGCTTAACCTGCGTCAATCAGATGCCTCTGTTTACTACTTGATGAATCTACAACCAATCAGGTAAAATGGTAATAAATTACAAGACATGATTGCACCTAGGGTATTTCAGCAGCACTTGAAAAGTATTTGTACTGCCAAAAAGTAGCAGCTAAGGTTGTATGTACAGTACAAGTGTGGGTTTTTTGTAGTTAAAGACAAACAGGGAAAGCAGCAATAAATAATAAATACAAATTAAAAAAATAAACATAGCAGCAGATGTGTGCAATTTGCATAGCTGAGGGGCAGTCATTCTCTGTGGTTCAGAGGAATCATAGTCCAGTTTTTGATCAGTTTTTTGATGAAGGCAGAGCTTATTTATGTGTGTGTGTGTGTGTGTGTGTGTGTGTGTGTGTGTGTGTGTGTGTCTTGGATTTTCGTGACGCCTTCGGTACCCTGCCTCATAATGTCATGTATCATGCACTAGATGAAATTGGACTGCCACAACAATACATCGATATCATTAAAGAAGTCTATAATAACTCTTTTATTAAGTCATTTGCGGGAATGCATTGACTGATTCCGTGCCACTTAAAATTGGTATCAAGACTGGTTGCCCTTGGAGCGCTATCAATTTCATACTTGCAATTAACTCTTGGCTCAAATGGATGTGCGAATGTGCGCCAGCAGGTGTGCGCTCCCCAAACCCTGTCCAAGGCTACGCGGACGACGTACAAATCTCATCAAGAAATGAGTGCGCAATTCATAACATGCTTCGACGCACTGAACAGTTCATACAGTGGTCAGGCCTGGACGTTAAACACACAAAATGCGCTGCTTTTTATGAGACGTAGTGGTGGAAACAGATGGTATAAATCTAAGTCTGATATTCCCCCTGTGTTCTCATTAACTGATCAACCAATTCGCCTATACGAACGTCACAAAGTTTATCCGTATTTGGGACACAAGTTTAATGTGGCTGGTGATTGGGAAGAACAAGTTAAAGAGTTATGCAGTGACTACACTCAAAGACTCGCATTGATTGATTCTGCCCCCCCTTCCCATCATAATGAAAATCGAGGCCGTTAGAACCATTGCAGTGGCCAAAATTCAACATCTTTTTCCAAACGTACACATCCCACAGCGATCACTGGCGATGTTGAATAACGAAACAGTAAGGCTGGTGAGGAAATGGCTCAGGCTAAATAGTCATACAACGCGGGATTGTACTGTATCTTCCAGTCACGCAGAGAAGGGGGTGAATGGCCCTACATCTCCTCTAGAACCGGCCATCTCATCAATAAGTTGAATAACGACGACACAACCGTCAGGGAGCTGTCCCAGGAATCTCTAATGTTGCATCTACAATGTCGAAGAGTCCCCGCCGCTTCCCCCGATGATTTACAGTTTCTCGGGTTCAAATTAAAACAGAATGGCAAATTAGACATCGAGACGGCTGGATTCCGCGTGCGCTCTGATTGGCTTGACAGTAAATCCACATATTTCTATTCTTGCAATGCTTGAATCTGACGACACAAAAAACAATTACAAATAAAAAATATCAGAACCTTGCTTCTCCATGTCAGACAAAGACAGAGTCTGCAGCACTCGACATGTCTGAAATTAGCATTGAAAGGAAAATTAGCGCATCTACAATTTACTGACCAATCAGTGTCACATTCAGTGTTGCAAAATCATTCCATTTCAGAAGAAATACCTGTTTTCATGATTAAAGCAAGACTT
>JAGFZM010006380.1:11853-16853 GCA_017657215.1 Limnothrissa miodon | reverse complement strand
GAATGATCCATCTGCATGCTATATGGGAACGCTTCAGTAAAGCAGTAGTTGTATTTCCCCATATCCTTTTGCTTGGTGGAGTCTTTCCTCAGTCCTATATCAATATAGTCAAAGCTGATGATCATGTCACCCCAGCTGTGATCGGATCTGTACTGAAAGCAAATGACTGTAAAGGAGAAATCCATTGTGACTCCATAGCAGCCCTGTCCTTCGAGGTCACAGAGTGCTGTGTAGGGAAAAAGAAAACTAAAAAACGTGATAGAAATTGGACTGGTTAGCGCACAGACAGCTAATCCTAATCATTATGGCAGGCTTGGGCAAACTACGGCCTGTTGGGCTTTTTAATCCGGCCCACAAAACCTGTCTAAATTATATTTAATAATATTGTTAAACCTTTTTCCTACGTCTTTTTTTTTTTTAACTAGCTGTTTATAATTGCTGTCAGTAAGTTTTTTTTTTTCATATCCATTACTAACTATTAACCCATTGTGGCCCACGAGTCAAAAAGTTTGCCCAGGGACATATAAAGGGAAAGTGAAGGTGAATTCCACAGCCTCATTCAGTTGCAGTAGTGCTAGCTTCCAGTTCACTATCGGGTTTATGCTGTATCACATACTATATTCAAATTTTTTTCTCTAGCAACAGCATGCAATGAGCTGGAACACAGGGTCATAGGTTGATTGATTCACACCGAACTTCTCCGCTAAGGCAGACCCATAATGTGGTTGAGACAGAATATCATGCATAGTTTTTGTTAATTCAATATTTTGTACATATTGTTTTTGTAAATATATTTATATTTATATACTCATTTGCTGAATATAACAAATACTCAAATTATATATAAACATTCACATCTCACTAAGTTCCATGGCACTGACCATTTTCCGGAACCAAATTTCAGCCATGACAGTTGGAGTGTATTGTCAAGCAGGGCATAACTGTTAACTGACTGATGACTGATAACTGACAGATAACTGTATCTGTACTAATATAACTGTCTGTCCATACTGACCAGACAATGAGGAAAGAAATTATTACTAACTGTCTGGCAGCCAGCTAATTATGATCCACAAAATCACTCCAAAAATGAATCAATCTGAGAACATCCCGCAGGAATGGTAATTGGTGGGCGCTGTCATTTATATTCATATCAAGAGCTTACAGTATTAAAATTCAAAATTTGAATTTGAATTTGCTTTCAAACTCATTAGCCTAATGTTAGTGGGGATTATCCAGGGCTCAAGGTCTGTGTTCTTTTTCGTTCATTCATTATTGGATTTTGGTTGTCACATGGAAAATGAAAAAAATATGTGTATATGAATTTTTACAGTTGCCATGACTTGTTAAATAAAGCCAAAAGCGTGTTTTTGTCTTTTACTAACTGAAAATACAAAAAAAAAAATGCCGTTTTGCATTAGGCTGATTGTCTATTTTGGATTTGTGACGTGCCTGGAGGTTAGGAGGCTATCTCTTTTGGGTGGACAGGGCCAAGGGCGTAGATTTGGTATGGACGAATGGGACGTGTCCCCACCAATATCCAGCATTTATTGTCATGTCCCCACCTATATTATTTGGTCACTTCAAAATATTAACGATCGGTAAACGTCTCATTCACCTAGCAGCGCAGAAAGGGTTAAATCACGTTCACTACTGAAGCGCTGACACATACAACCAACGTGATTGGCTGTGCCTTTCCCTTCTTTCACGTGAGACTCTGAAGTTATTTGGTTGCTAGGAGCGCCAAAAACTGGAAGGTGAAGCGAGTGAGGATGGCAGCGAAAAAGAAAAAACTAGACGTAAGGAGCTATTTCTCAAAGAAAGCTGTAAGTCACACTATCGCTAATGAAATTAGTCTGAACGTTATAACGTCAATGACAATCTTTTGGAAAACAGCACGTTAGCAGGGGGAAACGGTTTGTAAGTTATCTATAGCACAGCTCACTTCCAGTTAAGAATATTATTATTACAGTGGCTGTTAAATTGACATATCAACGTTAGATGTTTTGTGACACAATAATAGGACATACTGGATGATATAGATGTAAACCAAATATGCCAGCATCTTATCTCAGTTAATGAGAGGCAAAAGCATGTGTTTGGCTCCTTCATATAGGTTATGTTATGTGGTACTAGCAGTCCATGTCTTCTGTGGTAACAGTAGTGTTTACAATTGAAAAATCAACAGCTGTTAAGTTAAGTAACAAAAGTGTAAACTCACACCTTTGTTTGAAGGTTTGTTTGCTGGTGTAGACCTGTTTCAGAAATCTTAACTACGCGTGTGTGAGTTCTACACCGATTGAATTTGGGGGGGGGGGGATGATGATTAGGTCCCCACCTATGCCAAGACCAAACCTACGCCCTTGGACAGGGCATTGCCCTGTATATGGGTTTGTGTTGATACTGTCAACCGCATGGCACGCCGTCTTTAGAGGCATGTTCAGACAGTTTGTGATGTTGCAAAGGCATGCAGGCATTTCATAGCACCTTCAAGACATTGGCGCAGGGCGTGGCTGCTGTGAAGTTGTGATATTCACAACCCAAGCGTATCTGATGCTCAGCTGGAAATAGCCGTTTCTTGCAATAGCAATTGAGGAGTAGGCCTACCGAAGGTTGAAGCCAAACATGTTCATTTGAACTGCTGAAGAAACAGCAATTTCCAACTGTGCACTCGCTTGTGAACATCACGTAGCCTAGGCCTAATCTTAGAACACGCATAGCCTAATGTGTCCTCCTTAGATGCTGTGAAATATCTGTATGCGTTGCATGCCTTCGCAACATTATGTCTAAATAAACATGCGATGTGGTGCGGGTGACTGTCAAACCATGCCTTCGCAACATTATGGCTAAACCTCATGTGATGCGGTCGACAGTATCAAAAGAAACCCATGCAATGCCCAATTCGCCCAAAAGAGTTGCTAAACTGTCTGTCTATCTGTCTGTACAAATTCATGTACAAGACTTTTTTCATTTCTCATATAACATCCAAAATCCAATAATGAATGAGTGAAAAAGTACACGGACCGCTCAATCTGCTGTCAGAGGGTATCAAGCAACATGTAGTTAGATTCTCAAATTCCTACTATTTTTTCATTTTACTTTAGACTTTCTGATGTCTCTGCTGATGAGGTGGATGCAAAGTTATTGAAAAAAAAAAAACTTTTTCTTTGTTATTGTTACAGCATTATTTTATGTTGAACTTATATATTTATATAACATTTATACTTATATAAGGGCCAATAAGGGTTGCCATGGGGATGAGGGGTAGACACAGTCAGTTAGCTCACATTGCTATTTATAAACACACTTCCTTTTTTGTGAGACGTCTGAAATAAAAATGGCACTGCCGAGTGGGGGGATTTATAAACAATTGAACCATGTCATACACCATGTTGTTACTTTTATACCATGCCCTGTGAACGTTGTTATTTAAAGTAACTCGAGTGGTAAATGAATGTGAATACAGATGCTGGATAGCCGCTAGGGTGTTGGTCATACCTGTGAAGTTTTGGATTTGAAAATAAGGGAAATTTTCCACCACCCGCCGCGAGCGATCGCACCACCCCAACCAAGCTCCAGTATTCCTTACATTTGAAGACGGGTGACAAGAAAGCTAATCACTTGTCAACCACTTATAAACTACAATTGGCTTTATGCACAGCTGCACTGCTTTCTTAACTTCAGGCCGCACGTTGTCTGCATGTCTGCCATTATTGGACAAACCGATTAATCCAGGTGATCAGTTTGTCCAACAATGGCAGACAGGAAACAAAGGAGCTGGCTGAAGTTCAGAAAGTAGCACAGCTGTGCATAAAGCCAATGATAGGCTCTTCCTTTGTTGACATTGACATGCTGTGAACATTCATGGCCTAAATGAAAACACAAAGGGGTATGAAGGGAATTAATTTAAAGGCTTTTGTATATTTTCTGGTCATTTAACATTGCTTCTTTACATTTTTACATTCCCGTATTAGTATTTTCCCGTAAATATATATATCTATGGTCGTCACTGAACGACTCCTCATCTGACCACACACACTAACCTCGCGACCACTGCCACCTACAGCACTGTAGTAGGCTATTGCACTGCAGGTGGCAGTTATCGCAAGGCTAGTGACAGAGCTCAGATTTTTTTAATGACGCTCGCATGTTAAAATACGGGAGATTTACGGGAAAATACTAATACGGGAGGACGGCGGGAAAGAATGGTAAATTACGGGACTTTCCCGGCCAAAACGGGATACTTGACAGGTATGGTGTCGGTGGGATGCAACAATAGAAATAGTAAATACCGGTAGTCAGAAAGAGTGAACTTGACCCAGTCAGAAGTCAAACTGTACCATAGTGCAGAAGCTACTTTCACTTTTTGTCAATACGTAAGTTGTTTATTTTTGCATCATTGTTATAGTTACCCACATATTACTAATAATAAATATCAACAAAGTTTACATCTACAGTAAAAAATTATATATAGGGATTTTTTTAATGGGTAGACAGTGTTCCTACTGGTTTGGGTCTCGGGACAAAAACTGAATGGTTCGCTGTAGACTAGGGCTGAAGGGTCCTTGAGCAAGGCACCTAACTCCTCACTGCCCCCTTGAGCAAGGTACCTACAGTAACCCTCAGTAGACCACGTCTGAAGTACCCTTGAGCAAGGCACCTAACCCCTCACTACTCCTCAGTAGACCACGTCTGAAGTGCCTTTGAGCAAGGCACCTAACCCCTCACTGCTCCTCAGTAGACCACGTCTGAAGTGCCCTTGAGCAAGGCACCTAACCCCTCACTGCTCCTCAGTAGACCACGTCTGAAGTGCCCTTGAGCAAGGCACCTAACCCCTCACTGCTCCTCAGTAGACCAGGCGCTGGTGTACCTCTGCTCTGGGTTAGTGTGTGTTTCACCCCACTCTGTGTTTCCTGTATGACGTGTCTGTTTCACCAACTCATCACTGGGATAAATGCCAAGACCAAGTTCCCCTCTCAGAAGAAAGAGTGTGTATATAT
>JAGFZM010006379.1:0-12600 GCA_017657215.1 Limnothrissa miodon | reverse complement strand
TGATAAGATCAGTAGCATTACACAATGGTTCACTTTATTATACCCTCCCCCCCCTCCAATCCCCTAAATGTTCGATTCCCCCTGAATAGCATCCATAGCATCATTCCCCATTGATAATGCACATGTGAGTTTGATGTGACGTGTGGACTTGTGACATGGTAGCAGCTCTTTAACAGCCATAGGGATGAGAGAGAGAGAGTGCGAGAGGAGAGAGGCAGAGGCACAAGCCTCTTTTGTTTCTATAGAGAAGTTTGTCTTGGAAGCAGCCTGACAGCTGCAGCCCAACTGACAGAAAGGGAGAGAGAGAGAGAGAGAGAGAGAGAGGAAGGGGGAGGGAGGGATTGTGAGGTGGGGAGGGTGTAGGGGAATGGCAATCCAGGGAGAGCTGAAATGAAAGACAGAGTATTTAGGTTGTTTGACATGCAGGCCACGGGAAGAGAGGCAGCAGAGCAGAGAGCACCCTACCCCCAGAGACAGACGTGTGTGTGTGTGCAGGATTTGACTAGCTTGTGTGTGTGTGTGTGTGTGTGTGTGTGTGAGTCTGTTCATGTGTAAGAGAGTGAGGGAGAAAGGGCAGGCATGCATTAGTCCACATTAACTGCTCTCTGACAGCCATCCTTAAACAAACTATACAAGTGTCTCAGACAAAGAAAAAATGACATGATAAAAAGACATGAAGGCCAAGTATTAAAAGTAACTGGACTGAACAACAGAGCAATAAAAGAACAAAAGCATATATTGAGAAAAGAAGTTTCCATTATGTCACGAGTCATTGCCTGCCATATCTTTTATTTGAGATTGGGGGGGCCCTTCCCAGAACGAGTCTTTAATGTTAAGACAGAAAATGTAAAGGCATCTATTACAGCAGAGGCTGATCAACCATTTTGGTAGTAGTTTAAGATTCCTTTCCCTTAACCCGGCAATCTGCAAAACATGCTCAGTTACTGTGGTAGAAGGATGGGCTGAGTGTTTAGAAAAGAAGATATTCTGTATTTACGGTAACACCGTCAATTCTGAATGTGTGATGTAGTAAGTGTTGTGGCAGAATAGTAAGGACCAGTGTGTGCCATCTGGAATTTAAGAAGCAAAGTAGGAAAAAGAAAGGAGTGAGAGGGGAAAGTTTAACAGGCACAGCAGTTTTCATCAGCCTTTTGCAGTGCACCAGTAGTTGCTTTGGAGTTGTTTATAAGTTTAACACATTTTACCATCTATTGTGTTTGTGTCAAGCTTTCCCACTCTCTTCTTTCCACTCTCCCTTTGTCCCTTTCTCTGTTGGTCATGTCGCCTTGCCTTGCTTTGAGATTGTGCTGGATTACAAATCAGTGATGAATGTAGCAGCCTCAACCTAAACACTTCAACTCACTGCCCAGATCTGTGAAACCTGATCAGCGGTGGCAAGTCTATTACCTAAGTTTATAATCTACTTTTAATACACTTTCTCTGATCACTTGTGAAAGATGATTTGTGGAGTGCTTAGTGTGGGATTAACTAAAATCACTGTCATCTAGTGATTTATTAGAAACATGTCAAATCCTCACCGTCAGTCCCTCATTCTCTGTCCCTCTTACTCCACCCACCCCTTCTCTTTAATTCTTTCTCCCTCTCACACTCTTTCAGTCTCTCTTTTCTTTGGCTCCTCCCTTCTATATCTCTATCTTGCCACCCTAACCACTTCATCATGCTTTTTTGGGAGAGGAAACTGGCATGATTGGAGCACTTCCTGTGTTCCAATACCCAAGCAGGAAACAGAACAAACGGAGCTGGATTCAAACAAAAACAGGGAGGGGGGAGGGAGGGAAAGTAGCGAGAGAGAGAGAGAGAGGAAGTGTTGAAGTGAGCAAGCGCAGGAGGGGGAGTGAGTGAGCAAGCGATTGAGTGAGCGAGAGGGAGAGAGAGTGCAAGCGAGAGAGAAAAAGTGGGAGATTTTTTTAGCAGCTGCAAACCATTTCAGCTGTGTAGGAGCCCTGTGAGAAGAGAGGAACACAGAGGGAAAGAAAGAAGTACAGAGAGAGACAGCCAGCACGGGAGAAGAGACACAAAAAAGAACCAGAAGTGGAGCTAGTGCTTTGTGGTTATGTTGCATGAGGAATTGTGGAAGAGCGAAACACCGAAATAAAGAAAGCAAGAGACAGACGCTGAAGGAGGAGGGGAAGGCAGCGTGTCCGGGGATTGTCTGGCAAGCGGATTGCCCAGAGTGTGGAGAGGCAGCGTACAAACCAGGGTATGTCTGGGTCTTTGCCCTCTGGACACACTCGCTTGTCTCCCAATAGACTTTGTTTGGACTAGACTGACCTGCTACAGTCTTCCCTGACTTCGCCCCTCAGTTTACCCCTCTGTGTGTTGGTCAGCCCCTGGAGCTCCCTACTCCCAGGGCATGAAAGGAAAAAGACAGAGCAGAACCATGGACTGACTCTCCCTGCCTGGGAGCAAGAAAAGAAAAGGAATCGGTCTCTCTTTTGTTTGGTGTTTGTACAGAAGCAATTGGGGAATCATGCAGAGTGTAGGATTTCATTCATTCACCGCTCTCTCTCTCCTGCTCAGCCGCTGCAGCTACTAATGAGGAGGAGGATGAGCAGAGGGACGAAAAGGCTTTCTAGACACAGAAGAGGGCATTTTTCTGTCTCTCCTTCACATACTCACACACTCAACAATAGTGTATAGAACTGAATGAATGGAAGAGTGTGCTGCAAAGGCGCTGTCAGGACAATAATGTGAGTTTTCTGCCCTGTGCTTTTGTTACCTAGACTGTTTGTCACCGATGTAGTAGTTGCTTTCTCCGGAGTGGACCTGTGCTTTTTTGCCACCACATTACTCAGTCGTCTTGGTTGCATTTGAGGTTTAATTTATTTTCTGCTTTTGGAGTGTTATCACATGGCACAACAATGAACTTGAGCCAGAAAGACAGAGGGGGAACAACTTCCCCAGGCTGACACCCCTGCCTTTTCTCCCCTCTTCACCACTCGACATGTTTTTATATAACGCTTAGCGTGGAGCAGCTCTCACCTTAAAAGGAGTCTCTGCTTGTCTTCTGCTGCTGGAGTGAGAGTCGTTGGAGTCACCAAGCCCTACTGATTTTCCTGTTGTGTCTTAGAAAGGAAGAAGAAAAGGAGTGTGGGAAACAAGTTCAACCGGGGATTTGTCTCATTTGTTTTGTTGGGGGGGGGGGTGGGGGGTTTCACTGGAGTTATCATGAGTTTTGGGATAAAAGGATATAATTTGCGTGCCAATCACTTCTCGCTCTTTGGACATCTTGAGGAAAGGATATCTAACTGCTCTTCCCTTAAGGCCCTGCCTCCTTCATTTTTTCAAAGTAAACAAAGTAGTTCAAAGTGATTAACATGCTGCTGCAGCCACACATCTGCGTGCTGGACTCAATGATGCTGCATGTTGGTATGGCAACAGCATGGAAATTGAAAACGTATGTGGATATCAACTGTTAAAAGAGCAACTGAAACATCAAATGAAATGTGGATATGCTATGATGAAAGAGTGACTGAAAAAGGTTTGAAAATACAAGTTTTTATAATTGTGTAATGCTTTATTTTCCTCAGACAATTTAACTGATTGTGTTCACACTACACACTCAGTACTAATACTCAGGCAGATACTCCACACTGAGTGTGTTAGGACTTTGTGCCTCATACCTTGGTGTGTTTTGGCAGTATGGGTAAGCCACTAAGCCGACCGGACTGCTTGCGGCAGAACCCCAGATGTCTTGGAAAGGGTGAGGATGAGGAAGCTTATATAGAGGACTGTTATGTGCCTCAGCGCTCCATTTATGACACTATGCGTATCAATGAGCAGATTGATCAGGGAAATAAGATCAGTCAGCCGTCACGCAGCACACTGGGCTCTGGTGGTGAGGGCAGCACCCTCTCCAGCAATGGCACCCTTGGAGAAAGTGTTGGAGGTGTGTTTGTAGCCCGTCCTAATGATGCAGGGGCAAAAAAATTGGATGAGCGGGTTATCTTCGATGCCCTGAAACTCACAGGAGACCCCCAGAGCATGTCACCTGTTGGTGCCGTGAGTTCTAGCATGCATGTAGGCCCTTTAACCTCAGCCACTAGTGGTGCTGCAGCTGCAGTGACCAAGAGACGCCACCAAGGCACCGATAAAAAGGACAATCCAAATCGGCGTTCCTGGAAAGTATTCATGCCTCCCAGTTACCCTGAATTTGCAGAACGTCTGGAGATGTCTGCAGGCGACGGTGGAGAGAAACGTCTATCAGGGGCTGGAATCCCCCTGTCTCCCCTTCACCCTCTGCCCTCCATAATCACCCCACCTCTCACCCAGCCATATACAATACAGACTCACTCGCCCCCACCCACCACGTCAACTCCTCCTCTGTCCTCCTATGTACCCTCGCCAGTCTCATTAGGAGGACTTCATACACCTCCTGGTTCCAGTTCCCCGTCCTCCTCTCCAGCAATAAGCCCTCTGCCCCTCCACCCTCTCAGACAAAGACAACCTCCCCAGCTCTTCTCCCCACAACATAAACTGCCAAAACCGCAATCTCCCTTAGCCTCACCTGCCAGAGACCAGCAGCCTCTGCAGGCTACTGACTATCCCAAGCCTCAGCCAGGACCGTCTGGCCCCTCCCATGGCAGCCCCTTTGTCAGCCGAGAGGCAGGGAGGAGGCCAGGAGCTGCCTCTGCGCCTGTGAGGAAGAGTGCCTCAGAGGAACCACCTGAAAACTGGGATGTGGCCTCTACAAAGGCCTCAGACTCTGAGCGAGATTCTCCTTTACTAGAAGACCAGGACACAGTACCACTGATTGCTCCTCTGACCTCCCCCAAACCAATTTTCTGCCCCCCTACCAAAGCCCGAACTTGGCCACGCAGCATGAGAGGGGGCAAGCGTAGTCATCTGGGCCGCCTCCACAACCTGCCTCTCCTGCCACCCCTACCACCACTTTTAGGAGAGGACAGTGACCTTGATGAAGAGTCCTTATATCTTCTTGACCCTCCCTCTCCATTCCTACAGGAAGGTGAGGGGGCAAGTTATGGGGGTCTGCCTCTTTCTCCCTGTGTCAGCCAGGAAGGGGGTGAGGAGGGGCTTTTGGTTTGGACACCTTCAGGGGCACTCAGGGAGCGCACTGCATCTGAACTCCGCTTTGAGGAGGACGAAAGGCAGATTCTGCAGGAGATGGACGAGGAGGAAGAGATTGAGGAGTTGGAGAGAGAAACGGAGGAAGGACTAGATGAGGGAGAAAATAAGGGACAAACAGAGGAGCTGGAAGAGGAAGAAAGGCGTCAAATGGAGGAGAAAGACTGGGAGGCAGTGTTGAAAATGGAGAGTAAAGTGGTGGTGGAGCCATGCTGGGATGGGAGTCTTGATGAACCCCAGCTGCATGACTGGGAAACCCAGCAACTCAACTCCTCTGGCCACTGGCCCCTTTTAACCCCTCCAACTGAATTTGGAGGGCCAGAGCCCCTTAGTGCCTCTCCATGCCCTAGCTCAGAAGCAGGTTCTGATGACCTTTTCCTGGAGCTAGAACGACAATGTTTGGCAGAGGATGATATTGAAACTTCCACAAAAACTGAATTTGCAACTGGTTATTCCTCTTCCACTTTAGAACGTACCCACACTCTACCTGGAGTGGAGGAGGTTGCAGAGGAGGAACAGAGTATGGCTGAGACTGTGAATAGTGAGCCTTTTGAACAGGCTGATTTAATGCAGCACATTGATCCAGGGCACATTGACATCTCTGAGGCACAATATGACACAGATCAGAGTCTACTTCTTCAGGAGGGGTGCTGTGAGCAAAGTCAAACAGAGGCTGCTAAAGAGAGAGGTCAACTACAACAGCCAGCAGACTGTCTCCAGGTACACACATTTGCAGAAATAAGGGATGAGGATGAAAATGTAGAGCACACAGAGGACCAAGAATACAGCTGCTCTCCCTCAGAGGACACAAGCTTTTTGATTGGACTGGTACCAGAGTCTGATTCTAGTGGAGTCCATGAGACTCGTCTAGACCAGACTGCTCTCTCAGACACTGCACACACAGACTTGGAGCTGGCTGACGGTGAGAGTGACCAAGAGCCAGATAGCGGGGCATCATCAGAACCAGGGCAGGACAGGGAAGCAGAGAATCAGAAGGAAGGCAGGGAGTCCAAAAACCAGGCCCCTCCCTCATGCTGCGTATCTGACCCAGAGAACCCTTACTGTGAAGGAACTGGGTCAGAGAACACTGAGGAAACTGGTCCTGAAGGATCATACACTAAAGTAATTAATTCCAATGTCCTTTCTAGCAAGGATATTGGGAGAGCGGACTCTTTCCAGTCTGGGAGTCCGTGTACTGAAGCCCCAGAGGACCCTGAGGACATTAATCCAGAGGAGGATGTGCTGCAGGCCATAGCTAGTGGAAGTTCCCATGAGCCTATTGACTTGGAGGAGGAGATGGAGGAGAATCCTGGAAATGTGGAGTTTTCCTCTCTGGAGGAGCTGGTCTCCTCTGAGTCCACAGATGGAAGCACAGGAATGGCTTCTGAGAGTGAAGAAGTATCTGAGCCAGATAGGACCCCTGAGTCAGAGGAAGCTTTTTCTGAAATAGCTGCACGGGCACAAGATGAGTCTACCTCAGCTGATGGTGTGTGTGCAAATGCCGACACATCTGGACATGAGCTGGACATCACAGATCCAGAGCCAGGGACCATGAGCACCCCCAAGTCAGATGTGGCTCAGTCTAGGACAGAGTCTCACTCTGTGCACACAGATTCTTCACCCCCCTCCCCATCTCCATATCCTTTAAAAACCTATGAGCCAAGCTCCAGTCATGAGTCAAAGGACATGGATGCTTTCATGACAACAGACAGTTTTGTTTATCTTGCTGTGGCTGTGCCTCCCCAGTACACTCAGGATGGTCCCCCCTCTCCTCTCCAGGACTGCATTTCCCCAAGCCCCCTCCCAAAACCAGTGCATAATTCTGAGGAAAGTGCTTTTATGTCCTCTGACAGTTTTGTGTACCTTGCCGCCCCCGAGCGCCTTGCAGTGGTCACTGGTGGTGGCTATGCCTTTGAGGATGTATGCAACCTTGACTCTGAATCAGAGGGTAGCCAGTCAGGGGTAGACTTTGTCTTGGGCTCTATGACAGGAGACAGCGATTGGGAGTCTGAGGAGTCAGGTCTTGACCCTGTAACATCGGCATCCATGGATCAATGGGAGAGCTTGGAGTTTGGATGCTTACAAGGACTGTTCAGTGAAACACATCTTGACACAGTTTCTTTTATGGCCTCTGATGAGCAGAACAATAACCAGACACCTGAGCCACAGGTAAGCAAGCGGGTAGCCTAACATCCATATTCTTAATGCCTGGAGTCCCAGGCTGAAGTATGTGTGGTCTTTCATCTAGTGTATGCTAAGTCCAGTCAGCAATTATGATCTTGGATGCTAGTCTGTTAGCCAGGAAATGCCAGTCTCTCTCACTCACTCACAAAATCTAAATATAGTAGTCAACATCCTGATAATTTCTCTGTTTTGGTGTGTATGTGTGCGTGTCCTAGTCCCTAGAGGGTGGTTTGACTTGTAGTCTGATTCAAGTTCAGTAACTTAATGTCCATTTAAATATTAGTCTAGCATTGTGTGATGTTAAGGCCACATAGTTTGCATGATTACAGTAGATGATTGTGACTGGCTGGGAAAATAGCTTGCACATGATGCCAAGTTAGGGGTCAAGAGTGAGGAAAGTCCCGCAATGAGACAGTGTTCTTTTACACAAGCAAACAGGACAAATTGGCATATTGGTCTAGTCATTTACAAAATGGATAGGTCCTGGACCTGGTATACAGTAGGCAAAGATGATTAGGGTCTTCTGATGTGTGTGCTCTATTTTGTTGTCTGGTTTGGCAGTGTGAAAAATGAGACTTGTTTTGATAAAGTAGAGCGCTAATAATTGTGATCTATAGATGGCTTATTTATGTACAGAGAAAATAAGGGCATGTTCATCTGTTTGACATTGGGAAGCTTGGTGTAAGTAGTCTGTGTGTGTGTGTGTGTGTGTGTGTGTGTGTGTGTGTTTTGACATTTCTATCCGTCAAACTAGAAATTTTAGTGTATGGTACACAGTCTCTGGGACCCCTTTGTTTTTCGCCTTTCAGCACTATCAGTTGTCTTTCCATCCACATTTCCCTGCTTTGCCCTTATTTATCATTTATTTTTACTTGCTTTGTTTGCTTTGTTTACTGTCTTTGTCCACTTCTCTCTGTTGCTCTTTTTTAATCCCCTGCACCCCCTAGGTCTTTATTGTATTAATGTCTGCCTCATGCTCTGGGGGCCAGGCCTGTGCGGTCATCCACGTCTCATTTGACAGCTCTGCTCTCCCCACGGCCATTGGCAGGCCTGCTCCAGCCAGCTAAATGCAATCAGCCGGCCGGCTGTCAGAGAAGATTTGAAGCAGAGGATTATAATTACAGAGAGGGATGGGATCAGCAGCCACAAACACTTGAGGATGCCTCTGGTTTAGGAGAAATCCAGCTAGGGAAGAGTTGGCAGAAAAAGGAGTCAGGAATAAAAGATCAGATGCAAGGGCAGCCATGTTGGGACAAGAACATAATGACCCACCCCCACCACAATCCTCTGCTGGCACAGATGGACTCTGCTATGGCGATAAGGAAGTGAGAAGTAAACAGTGAGTTCTTTAGGGTCAGCTCAGTGTTGCCAGTTAAAAGCAAACACACACACTATGAAGCCGTTGTGGTATAAATAGCTGATAAGGACGTGCCAGCCCTATCAGAATAAGAGCCCAGCCAAATGTACCCTCGTAGTGCTAAAGAGCAGGGCCAAGGATGTGTGGTGGTGGCAGGGGGAGTAATCAGCCTCGATCTCATTGGGACAAGGCTATTATTTACAGTACAGTATGTAGTGATCTCCAGAGAGCTGATACTTTCAAATTGTTTAAATTGCAAGTGGTCTTGATTCAGTGTTCCGGATCCAGTGTTTGAAGCGTATGGAGCTACAGATTTAAAACCCCTTTAAACTTGATCATGATTTAGTTTTTTCGTACTAGTTGTCAGTTGTTTGAGGAGTGTATCAGTGACGCAGTCAGCACAGGGCTCTGGCTGTTTGGATAATGTGCACCTGGGAGTGCTCTAGATAAAGTCTAATGGTAAAGGTAGGGGGAGTTGAGCTCTGTTATCTCATCTCCAGCCTCAGTACTTTCCCCAGACAGGAGGGACAAGGTCTGAGACAAGGTCTGAGTTTCATGTCCACACTGTGGCAACACACTTTTTGGTAACACATACTTATTGCACACACATCTCTTGGCATATACACTCTCAAACCTAAAAAGACAAAGAGAGAGCAGGCAGTAATTTAGGGATCTGGTGACGGGGCCAATGTATATGTGATTGTGATGGAAATGATGAAACTGAGAGGCTGCCCAGAGGAAGCACCTGTGGCCCAGGGGCAGGAACGATGGGTAGAGAGCCCTCTATAAACTATGATAAATAGGCTTAGCCCCTAAAATAACCTTTGGAAAGAAATGTTGCTGGAAGGAGCATGAGTAATTCTGGTCCACGTCATCCAAAGTGATTTTGTTTTTGGTAGGAGTCATCCAGAAATCTTTCTCCGTCCCAACATTTAGGTCATGCACAGAAAATAGTTCTCCCTCTCCCTGTGGACAAGAGAAGAGGAAAGGGGGGGGGGGGGCAGAAAGAGAGGAAAAGAGTTTGAGGTGAGGGGAATGGCAGGAAGAGAGGGAAACAGACTGAGTGAGGGAGACGGGGAGAGGGAGCTGGGGCTAAGGAAGTTTCAGGGGCGGAGGAAGAACGTTTCTGGCTATGCTCTTATTGATTCAAATGAAAGAACGTGTTTGACACCCCCCCCCCCCCCCCAGCACCCCCTTTCCCTTTTTCTTCTCCTTTGTTGTCTCCCAGGCTTTCTTTGTTTATCCTCCCTCTACGACTAATGTTTACAATATTTGTCGTGGTCTCTTCTTTCTTTAACTTGTCGCTTCTATCCTTTGTTCCTAGGGAGTTGTTTTTTGTATTGATGGCTTTGTAATCTGCCTTACTTACGTGGAACTGTAATAACCAAATTTCATAAGGGAATATTAATTTGTTTTGTTCAAGGTTAAAAGCCGTTCAAGTTTTGCAAGAACAAATTTGCTACCAATCGGTGCCCTGCTTTGGGTAGGATCACCTATCAGACTGAAAGAAGTTTGAGGGAAATGGGTCTACAGTACTTTGCTACCCCGCTACCTACACAGCTTGAATCCATTGAGTGAACAGAATAGTATTAGTGTAGCCAGTTCCACAGCAGTAAATCAAACTCGCTGAGGCTTAAACAGAGGACATTTTGGACATTAGCATTTTGGGATGTTCAGGCTCCATCTAATCTTAACATGCAATCAATCAGAATGCCCTAGATTCTCACAAAAGGTTCAAAATGATCAAATATTCAGTCAATGCTATTGCAGCCATGTGAGGTGCTGTACTCAGTAAAGAAATTTGACTCGTCATTAATTTCACCACATTGCATTTATTCCACAGATTTCTACAGATGATGAATGTATCATTTATCATACACATTTATGTAGTTTAGTTTTTAAGCAAGAGAACAGGTCTTGTGCTTTTGGTTGGTCTCTGCATAATGTCTTTTTCTGTGTAGGAGTGAGGCCTGTGTCGAGTGAGCCTGTGAGGAGTGTGTAGGAGTGGCTAAAAGATTCTTCTCCAATTGAGTTTTTGCTCAATCATGTGCTGCCTCTTGGGTATATTAATTGGATCGTGTCCAGCTGCAGGAATTAGGAATTAGGCTTTTGATTGGACCTGAGTGATGCTTTGGAGGGCATTCACTTCTCCCCTCTTACCCTATCCCACACAAACACAGTCATACAGATGGACATTATTTGTATTTCTTAGTAGGTAGTCATAACCATACAATCAGTGCGGTTTTGGTGAAATGCTGCCAGTTGGCCATGTCTTGTCAGCCGCCTCAGAAGTTTGGACAGATCCACAGAATGAATTTATGTAACTGCATGGGCAGAAGTTTAGTTTTTTAGCCCGCTTTGCAAAGGAAAAAAAGAGGCAGGAAAAAAAGAGCCAGTGTGGAACTGTGGTTTTGGTATGAAAAAGAGAGGGGATGGAAGAAAGAGAAAGAGAGAGGAATGAGGAGTGTTGCTGAGGTTTGAAGGGGGAGTGCGAGCGGACGATCCAAGAGCAGTCGGGGAGCAGAGGGCGGCTAGCACAGAGAAAGAGGGAGAGAGACAATAACAAGAGAGAGTGACGTGTGACAGGGAGGGGTGCCTGTGACAACAGGGGACAGGGAGGAGTGACAGAATGGCAAGAGAGAATGAGATAGAGGAGGGAAGGTCAGTGACAAAGGGATCTGCTGCATGTGTGAGCTGGGTCGGGCAGTGGGTCTGGTCCAAGGTGCCAGAGAAGAATGAGAAACATTCCAGATATTTTCCAGAGCACTCTCGCCCCCACTCTGTCTCTCGCTCACCCTCTCTCTCTCTCTTGCTCACCCTGTCTCTCTCTCTCTTGCTCACCCTCTCTCTCTCTCTCTCTCTCTCTCTCTCTCTCTCTTTCTCTCTCTGTCTCTGTCTCTCTGTCACTCTCTCTCTCTGCCTGTAACTGCTGTGGGTTGGTCTGAGCAGCTGAGCTGGGGGAGAAGTAGAGGGAAAGGCAAGAGGTGGGTGGGCCTCTGCAGGACGTTAGGGACCAGAGTGACCTAGGAAAAGACCTGAAAAAGCCACACGTGGAAGCACTTTGGGCTTGATGGCCACGCACACAAAGAGCTCTAATGGGCAACCATGCCATTCCTGTCTGAACCTGACCTACTGTAGATGTGGCATACTGTCATGATTTTAAAATGTCTGTTTTTTTCTGGGGGGATTTGTGAGGTGGAATGCAAATATGTCATAATTCAAATGCTTTGTATGTGTGAAGGGGGCAAGATCTCTCAAGAGAGCTGCAGAGGTAATAAAAAGTGCAAAAACAAACAACCAAAGCATATCTGAATATACTGTAGGTCACCAAGTGTGAGTTGGCAAGAGAGTGGGATATTTTATGACACAGTATAGTAAGACTGGCTGTGCTGTTAAAAAAGTGAGTGAGGAACCCAATTAAGGCCGGCTGGTGAGGAAGTGTAATGCCCCAGCCGTGGTGTTGTGTGATGGGGAGTGATGTTGAGTGAGGCGGATGCAAGAGGATGTTTGTGTGCAGGGGAAGCGTGAGGAAGGACAGGCAGGCAGGAGCAGGAGTAAGAGATTTGGAGAAACAAAGAGGTTCAGGGGGCCATCAGTACAAAGAGGGCTACAGACAGCCTACAGTACACACACACAAATATGACCATACACACTCACTCTCTCTCTCTCTCTCTCTCTCACACACACACACACACACACACACACACACACACACACACACACAAATATGACCATACACACACTTTCTCTCTCATACTCACACACACACACACACACACACACAGGGCAGGGTGGAGCAGGTCACGGCTGTGGCTCATTGTTGTCGAGTCCAACAGACTTCCTGTTCAGGCAGAAATGACGCCCATTTACCACAAGGCAGCTGTACCTACACACACAAACATGCACGCAGACACGCGCACACATACACACACACACAGACACACAAGCTGTTG
>JAGFZM010006378.1:0-12618 GCA_017657215.1 Limnothrissa miodon | reverse complement strand
TGATAAGATCAGTAGCATTACACAATGGTTCACTTTATTATACCCTCCCCCCCCTCCAATCCCCTAAATGTTCGATTCCCCCTGAATAGCATCCATAGCATCATTCCCCATTGATAATGCACATGTGAGTTTGATGTGACGTGTGGACTTGTGACATGGTAGCAGCTCTTTAACAGCCATAGGGATGAGAGAGAGAGAGTGCGAGAGGAGAGAGAGAGTAAGGGCAGAGGCACAAGCCTCTTTTGTTTCTATAGAGAAGTTTGTCTTGGAAGCAGCCTGACAGCTGCAGCCCAACTGACAGAAAGGGAGAGAGAGAGAGAGAGAGAGAGAGAGGAAGGGGGAGGGAGGGATTGTGAGGTGGGGAGGGTGTAGGGGAATGGCAATCCAGGGAGAGCTGAAATGAAAGACAGAGTATTTAGGTTGTTTGACATGCAGGCCACGGGAAGAGAGGCAGCAGAGCAGAGAGCACCCTACCCCCAGAGACAGACGTGTGTGTGTGTGCAGGATTTGACTAGCTTGTGTGTGTGTGTGTGTGTGTGTGTGAGTCTGTTCATGTGTAAGAGAGTGAGGGAGAAAGGGCAGG
Source organism: Limnothrissa miodon (assembly GCA_017657215.1). Classification (NCBI taxonomy): domain Eukaryota; kingdom Metazoa; phylum Chordata; class Actinopteri; order Clupeiformes; family Clupeidae; genus Limnothrissa; species Limnothrissa miodon. The sequence continues at coordinate 12,035 of JAGFZM010006378.1, read as the reverse complement.
CATGCATTAGTCCACATTAACTGCTCTCTGACAGCCATCCTTAAACAAACTATACAAGTGTCTCAGACAAAGAAAAAATGACATGATAAAAAGACATGAAGGCCAAGTATTAAAAGTAACTGGACTGAACAACAGAGCAATAAAAGAACAAAAGCATATATTGAGAAAAGAAGTTTCCATTATGTCACGAGTCATTGCCTGCCATATCTTTTATTTGAGATTGGGGGGGCCCTTCCCAGAACGAGTCTTTAATGTTAAGACAGAAAATGTAAAGGCATCTATTACAGCAGAGGCTGATCAACCATTTTGGTAGTAGTTTAAGATTCCTTTCCCTTAACCCGGCAATCTGCAAAACATGCTCAGTTACTGTGGTAGAAGGATGGGCTGAGTGTTTAGAAAAGAAGATATTCTGTATTTACGGTAACACCGTCAATTCTGAATGTGTGATGTAGTAAGTGTTGTGGCAGAATAGTAAGGACCAGTGTGTGCCATCTGGAATTTAAGAAGCAAAGTAGGAAAAAGAAAGGAGTGAGAGGGGAAAGTTTAACAGGCACAGCAGTTTTCATCAGCCTTTTGCAGTGCACCAGTAGTTGCTTTGGAGTTGTTTATAAGTTTAACACATTTTACCATCTATTGTGTTTGTGTCAAGCTTTCCCACTCTCTTCTTTCCACTCTCCCTTTGTCCCTTTCTCTGTTGGTCATGTCGCCTTGCCTTGCTTTGAGATTGCGCTGGATTACAAATCAGTGATGAATGTAGCAGCCTCAACCTAAACACTTCAACTCACTGCCCAGATCTGTGAAACCTGATCAGCGGTGGCAAGTCTATTACCTAAGTTTATAATCTACTTTTAATACACTTTCTCTGATCACTTGTGAAAGATGATTTGTGGAGTGCTTAGTGTGGGATTAACTAAAATCACTGTCATCTAGTGATTTATTAGAAACATGTCAAATCCTCACCGTCAGTCCCTCATTCTCTGTCCCTCTTACTCCACCCACCCCTTCTCTTTAATTCTTTCTCCCTCTCACACTCTTTCAGTCTCTCTTTTCTTTGGCTCCTCCCTTCTATATCTCTATCTTGCCACCCTAACCACTTCATCATGCTTTTTTGGGAGAGGAAACTGGCATGATTGGAGCACTTCCTGTGTTCCAATACCCAAGCAGGAAACAGAACAAACGGAGCTGGATTCAAACAAAAACAGGGAGGGGGGAGGGAGGGAAAGTAGCGAGAGAGAGAGAGAGAGGAAGTGTTGAAGTGAGCAAGCGCAGGAGGGGGAGTGAGTGAGCAAGCGATTGAGTGAGCGAGAGGGAGAGAGAGTGCAAGCGAGAGAGAAAAAGTGGGAGATTTTTTTAGCAGCTGCAAACCATTTCAGCTGTGTAGGAGCCCTGTGAGAAGAGAGGAACACAGAGGGAAAGAAAGAAGTACAGAGAGAGACAGCCAGCACGGGAGAAGAGACACAAAAAAGAACCAGAAGTGGAGCTAGTGCTTTGTGGTTATGTTGCATGAGGAATTGTGGAAGAGCGAAACACCGAAATAAAGAAAGCAAGAGACAGACGCTGAAGGAGGAGGGGAAGGCAGCGTGTCCGGGGATTGTCTGGCAAGCGGATTGCCCAGAGTGTGGAGAGGCAGCGTACAAACCAGGGTATGTCTGGGTCTTTGCCCTCTGGACACACTCGCTTGTCTCCCAATAGACTTTGTTTGGACTAGACTGACCTGCTACAGTCTTCCCTGACTTCGCCCCTCAGTTTACCCCTCTGTGTGTTGGTCAGCCCCTGGAGCTCCCTACTCCCAGGGCATGAAAGGAAAAAGACAGAGCAGAACCATGGACTGACTCTCCCTGCCTGGGAGCAAGAAAAGAAAAGGAATCGGTCTCTCTTTTGTTTGGTGTTTGTACAGAAGCAATTGGGGAATCATGCAGAGTGTAGGATTTCATTCATTCACCGCTCTCTCTCTCCTGCTCAGCCGCTGCAGCTACTAATGAGGAGGAGGATGAGCAGAGGGACGAAAAGGCTTTCTAGACACAGAAGAGGGCATTTTTCTGTCTCTCCTTCACATACTCACACACTCAACAATAGTGTATAGAACTGAATGAATGGAAGAGTGTGCTGCAAAGGCGCTGTCAGGACAATAATGTGAGTTTTCTGCCCTGTGCTTTTGTTACCTAGACTGTTTGTCACCGATGTAGTAGTTGCTTTCTCCGGAGTGGACCTGTGCTTTTTTGCCACCACATTACTCAGTCGTCTTGGTTGCATTTGAGGTTTAATTTATTTTCTGCTTTTGGAGTGTTATCACATGGCACAACAATGAACTTGAGCCAGAAAGACAGAGGGGGAACAACTTCCCCAGGCTGACACCCCTGCCTTTTCTCCCCTCTTCACCACTCGACATGTTTTTATATAACGCTTAGCGTGGAGCAGCTCTCACCTTAAAAGGAGTCTCTGCTTGTCTTCTGCTGCTGGAGTGAGAGTCGTTGGAGTCACCAAGCCCTACTGATTTTCCTGTTGTGTCTTAGAAAGGAAGAAGAAAAGGAGTGTGGGAAACAAGTTCAACCGGGGATTTGTCTCATTTGTTTTGTTGGGGGGGGGGGTGGGGGGTTTCACTGGAGTTATCATGAGTTTTGGGATAAAAGGATATAATTTGCGTGCCAATCACTTCTCGCTCTTTGGACATCTTGAGGAAAGGATATCTAACTGCTCTTCCCTTAAGGCCCTGCCTCCTTCATTTTTTCAAAGTAAACAAAGTAGTTCAAAGTGATTAACATGCTGCTGCAGCCACACATCTGCGTGCTGGACTCAATGATGCTGCATGTTGGTATGGCAACAGCGTGGAAATTGAAAACGTATGTGGATATCAACTGTTAAAAGAGCAACTGAAACATCAAATGAAATGTGGATATGCTATGATGAAAGAGTGACTGAAAAAGGTTTGAAAATACAAGTTTTTATAATTGTGTAATGCTTTATTTTCCTCAGACAATTTAACTGATTGTGTTCACACTACACACTCAGTACTAATACTCAGGCAGATACTCCACACTGAGTGTGTTAGGACTTTGTGCCTCATACCTTGGTGTGTTTTGGCAGTATGGGTAAGCCACTAAGCCGACCGGACTGCTTGCGGCAGAACCCCAGATGTCTTGGAAAGGGTGAGGATGAGGAAGCTTATATAGAGGACTGTTATGTGCCTCAGCGCTCCATTTATGACACTATGCGTATCAATGAGCAGATTGATCAGGGAAATAAGATCAGTCAGCCGTCACGCAGCACACTGGGCTCTGGTGGTGAGGGCAGCACCCTCTCCAGCAATGGCACCCTTGGAGAAAGTGTTGGAGGTGTGTTTGTAGCCCGTCCTAATGATGCAGGGGCAAAAAAATTGGATGAGCGGGTTATCTTCGATGCCCTGAAACTCACAGGAGACCCCCAGAGCATGTCACCTGTTGGTGCCGTGAGTTCTAGCATGCATGTAGGCCCTTTAACCTCAGCCACTAGTGGTGCTGCAGCTGCAGTGACCAAGAGACGCCACCAAGGCACCGATAAAAAGGACAATCCAAATCGGCGTTCCTGGAAAGTATTCATGCCTCCCAGTTACCCTGAATTTGCAGAACGTCTGGAGATGTCTGCAGGCGACGGTGGAGAGAAACGTCTATCAGGGGCTGGAATCCCCCTGTCTCCCCTTCACCCTCTGCCCTCCATAATCACCCCACCTCTCACCCAGCCATATACAATACAGACTCACTCGCCCCCACCCACCACGTCAACTCCTCCTCTGTCCTCCTATGTACCCTCGCCAGTCTCATTAGGAGGACTTCATACACCTCCTGGTTCCAGTTCCCCGTCCTCCTCTCCAGCAATAAGCCCTCTGCCCCTCCACCCTCTCAGACAAAGACAACCTCCCCAGCTCTTCTCCCCACAACATAAACTGCCAAAACCGCAATCTCCCTTAGCCTCACCTGCCAGAGACCAGCAGCCTCTGCAGGCTACTGACTATCCCAAGCCTCAGCCAGGACCGTCTGGCCCCTCCCATGGCAGCCCCTTTGTCAGCCGAGAGGCAGGGAGGAGGCCAGGAGCTGCCTCTGCGCCTGTGAGGAAGAGTGCCTCAGAGGAACCACCTGAAAACTGGGATGTGGCCTCTACAAAGGCCTCAGACTCTGAGCGAGATTCTCCTTTACTAGAAGACCAGGACACAGTACCACTGATTGCTCCTCTGACCTCCCCCAAACCAATTTTCTGCCCCCCTACCAAAGCCCGAACTTGGCCACGCAGCATGAGAGGGGGCAAGCGTAGTCATCTGGGCCGCCTCCACAACCTGCCTCTCCTGCCACCCCTACCACCACTTTTAGGAGAGGACAGTGACCTAGATGAAGAGTCCTTATATCTTCTTGACCCTCCCTCTCCATTCCTACAGGAAGGTGAGGGGGCAAGTTATGGGGGTCTGCCTCTTTCTCCCTGTGTCAGCCAGGAAGGGGGTGAGGAGGGGCTTTTGGTTTGGACACCTTCAGGGGCACTCAGGGAGCGCACTGCATCTGAACTCCGCTTTGAGGAGGACGAAAGGCAGATTCTGCAGGAGATGGACGAGGAGGAAGAGATTGAGGAGTTGGAGAGAGAAACGGAGGAAGGACTAGATGAGGGAGAAAATAAGGGACAAACAGAGGAGCTGGAAGAGGAAGAAAGGCGTCAAATGGAGGAGAAAGACTGGGAGGCAGTGTTGAAAATGGAGAGTAAAGTGGTGGTGGAGCCATGCTGGGATGGGAGTCTTGATGAACCCCAGCTGCATGACTGGGAAACCCAGCAACTCAACTCTTCTGGCCACTGGCCCCTTTTAACCCCTCCAACTGAATTTGGAGGGCCAGAGCCCCTTAGTGCCTCTCCATGCCCTAGCTCAGAAGCAGGTTCTGATGACCTTTTCCTGGAGCTAGAACGACAATGTTTGGCAGAGGATGATATTGAAACTTCCACAAAAACTGAATTTGCAACTGGTTATTCCTCTTCCACTTTAGAACGTACCCACACTCTACCTGGAGTGGAGGAGGTTGCAGAGGAGGAACAGAGTATGGCTGAGACTGTGAATAGTGAGCCTTTTGAACAGGCTGATTTAATGCAGCACATTGATCCAGGGCACATTGACATCTCTGAGGCACAATATGACACAGATCAGAGTCTACTTCTTCAGGAGGGGTGCTGTGAGCAAAGTCAAACAGAGGCTGCTAAAGAGAGAGGTCAACTACAACAGCCAGCAGACTGTCTCCAGGTACACACATTTGCAGAAATAAGGGATGAGGATGAAAATGTAGAGCACACAGAGGACCAAGAATACAGCTGCTCTCCCTCAGAGGACACAAGCTTTTTGATTGGACTGGTACCAGAGTCTGATTCTAGTGGAGTCCATGAGACTCGTCTAGACCAGACTGCTCTCTCAGACACTGCACACACAGACTTGGAGCTGGCTGACGGTGAGAGTGACCAAGAGCCAGATAGCGGGGCATCATCAGAACCAGGGCAGGACAGGGAAGCAGAGAATCAGAAGGAAGGCAGGGAGTCCAAAAACCAGGCCCCTCCCTCATGCTGCGTATCTGACCCAGAGAACCCTTACTGTGAAGGAACTGGGTCAGAGAACACTGAGGAAACTGGTCCTGAAGGATCATACACTAAAGTAATTAATTCCAATGTCCTTTCTAGCAAGGATATTGGGAGAGCGGACTCTTTCCAGTCTGGGAGTCCGTGTACTGAAGCCTCAGAGGACCCTGAGGACATTAATCCAGAGGAGGATGTGCTGCAGGCCATAGCTAGTGGAAGTTCCCAAGAGCCTATTGACTTGGAGGAGGAGATGGAGGAGAATCCTGGAAATGTGGAGTTTTCCTCTCTGGAGGAGCTGGTCTCCTCTGAGCCCACAGATGGAAGCACAGGAATGGCTTCTGAGAGTGAAGAAGTATCTGAGCCAGATAGGACCCCTGAGTCAGAGGAAGCTTTTTCTGAAATAGCTGCACGGGCACAAGATGAGTCTACCTCAGCTGATGGTGTGTGTGCAAATGCCGACACATCTGGACATGAGCTGGACATCACAGATCCAGAGCCAGGGACCATGAGCACCCCCAAGTCAGATGTGGCTCAGTCTAGGACAGAGTCTCACTCTGTGCACACAGATTCTTCACCCCCCTCCCCATCTCCATATCCTTTAAAAACCTATGAGCCAAGCTCCAGTCATGAGTCAAAGGACATGGATGCTTTCATGACAACAGACAGTTTTGTTTATCTTGCTGTGGCTGTGCCTCCCCAGTACACTCAGGATGGTCCCCCCTCTCCTCTCCAGGACTGCATTTCCCCAAGCCCCCTCCCAAAACCAGTGCATAATTCTGAGGAAAGTGCTTTTATGTCCTCTGACAGTTTTGTGTACCTTGCCGCCCCCGAGCGCCTTGCAGTGGTCACTGGTGGTGGCTATGCCTTTGAGGATGTATGCAACCTTGACTCTGAATCAGAGGGTAGCCAGTCAGGGGTAGACTTTGTCTTGGGCTCTATGACAGGAGACAGCGATTGGGAGTCTGAGGAGTCAGGTCTTGACCCTGTAACATCGGCATCCATGGATCAATGGGAGAGCTTGGAGTTTGGATGCTTACAAGGACTGTTCAGTGAAACACATCTTGACACAGTTTCTTTTATGGCCTCTGATGAGCAGAACAATAACCAGACACCTGAGCCACAGGTAAGCAAGCGGGTAGCCTAACATCCATATTCTTAATGCCTGGAGTCCCAGGCTGAAGTATGTGTGGTCTTTCATCTAGTGTATGCTAAGTCCAGTCAGCAATTATGATCTTGGATGCTAGTCTGTTAGCCAGGAAATGCCAGTCTCTCTCACTCACTCACAAAATCTAAATATAGTAGTCAACATCCTGATAATTTCTCTGTTTTGGTGTGTATGTGTGCGTGTCCTAGTCCCTAGAGGGTGGTTTGACTTGTAGTCTGATTCAAGTTCAGTAACTTAATGTCCATTTAAATATTAGTCTAGCATTGTGTGATGTTAAGGCCACATAGTTTGCATGATTACAGTAGATGATTGTGACTGGCTGGGAAAATAGCTTGCACATGATGCCAAGTTAGGGGTCAAGAGTGAGGAAAGTCCCGCAATGAGACAGTGTTCTTTTACACAAGCAAACAGGACAAATTGGCATATTGGTCTAGTCATTTACAAAATGGATAGGTCCTGGACCTGGTATACAGTAGGCAAAGATGATTAGGGTCTTCTGATGTGTGTGCTCTATTTTGTTGTCTGGTTTGGCAGTGTGAAAAATGAGACTTGTTTTGATAAAGTAGAGCGCTAATAATTGTGATCTATAGATGGCTTATTTATGTACAGAGAAAATAAGGGCATGTTCATCTGTTTGACATTGGGAAGCTTGGTGTAAGTAGTCTGTGTGTGTGTGTGTGTGTGTGTGTGTGTGTGTGTGTTTTGACATTTCTATCCGTCAAACTAGAAATTTTAGTGTATGGTACACAGTCTCTGGGACCCCTTTGTTTTTCGCCTTTCAGCACTATCAGTTGTCTTTCCATCCACATTTCCCTGCTTTGCCCTTATTTATCATTTATTTTTACTTGCTTTGTTTGCTTTGTTTACTGTCTTTGTCCACTTCTCTCTGTTGCTCTTTTTTAATCCCCTGCACCCCCTAGGTCTTTATTGTATTAATGTCTGCCTCATGCTCTGGGGGCCAGGCCTGTGCGGTCATCCACGTCTCATTTGACAGCTCTGCTCTCCCCACGGCCATTGGCAGGCCTGCTCCAGCCAGCTAAATGCAATCAGCCGGCCGGCTGTCAGAGAAGATTTGAAGCAGAGGATTATAATTACAGAGAGGGATGGGATCAGCAGCCACAAACACTTGAGGATGCCTCTGGTTTAGGAGAAATCCAGCTAGGGAAGAGTTGGCAGAAAAAGGAGTCAGGAATAAAAGATCAGATGCAAGGGCAGCCATGTTGGGACAAGAACATAATGACCCACCCCCACCACAATCCTCTGCTGGCACAGATGGACTCTGCTATGGCGATAAGGAAGTGAGAAGTAAACAGTGAGTTCTTTAGGGTCAGCTCAGTGTTGCCAGTTAAAAGCAAACACACACACTATGAAGCCGTTGTGGTATAAATAGCTGATAAGGACGTGCCAGCCCTATCAGAATAAGAGCCCAGCCAAATGTACCCTCGTAGTGCTAAAGAGCAGGGCCAAGGATGTGTGGTGGTGGCAGGGGGAGTAATCAGCCTCGATCTCATTGGGACAAGGCTATTATTTACAGTACAGTATGTAGTGATCTCCAGAGAGCTGATACTTTCAAATTGTTTAAATTGCAAGTGGTCTTGATTCAGTGTTCCGGATCCAGTGTTTGAAGCGTATGGAGCTACAGATTTAAAACCCCTTTAAACTTGATCATGATTTAGTTTTTTCGTACTAGTTGTCAGTTGTTTGAGGAGTGTATCAGTGACGCAGTCAGCACAGGGCTCTGGCTGTTTGGATAATGTGCACCTGGGAGTGCTCTAGATAAAGTCTAATGGTAAAGGTAGGGGGAGTTGAGCTCTGTTATCTCATCTCCAGCCTCAGTACTTTCCCCAGACAGGAGGGACAAGGTCTGAGACAAGGTCTGAGTTTCATGTCCACACTGTGGCAACACACTTTTTGGTAACACATACTTATTGCACACACATCTCTTGGCATATACACTCTCAAACCTAAAAAGACAAAGAGAGAGCAGGCAGTAATTTAGGGATCTGGTGACGGGGCCAATGTATATGTGATTGTGATGGAAATGATGAAACTGAGAGGCTGCCCAGAGGAAGCACCTGTGGCCCAGGGGCAGGAACGATGGGTAGAGAGCCCTCTATAAACTATGATAAACAGGCTTAGCCCCTAAAATAACCTTTGGAAAGAAATGTTGCTGGAAGGAGCATGAGTAATTCTGGTCCACGTCATCCAAAGTGATTTTGTTTTTGGTAGGAGTCATCCAGAAATCTTTCTCCGTCCCAACATTTAGGTCATGCACAGAAAATAGTTCTCCCTCTCCCTGTGGACAAGAGAAGAGGAAAGGGGGGGGGGGGGGCAGAAAGAGAGGAAAAGAGTTTGAGGTGAGGGGAATGGCAGGAAGAGAGGGAAACAGACTGAGTGAGGGAGACGGGGAGAGGGAGCTGGGGCTAAGGAAGTTTCAGGGGCGGAGGAAGAACGTTTCTGGCTATGCTCTTATTGATTCAAATGAAAGAACGTGTTTGACACCCCCCCCCCCCCCCCAGCACCCCCTTTCCCTTTTTCTTCTCCTTTGTTGTCTCCCAGGCTTTCTTTGTTTATCCTCCCTCTACGACTAATGTTTACAATATTTGTCGTGGTCTCTTCTTTCTTTAACTTGTCGCTTCTATCCTTTGTTCCTAGGGAGTTGTTTTTTGTATTGATGGCTTTGTAATCTGCCTTACTTACATGGAACTGTAATAACCAAATTTCATAAGGGAATATTAATTTGTTTTGTTCAAGGTTAAAAGCCGTTCAAGTTTTGCGAGAACAAATTTGCTACCAATCGGTGCCCTGCTTTGGGTAGGATCACCTATCAGACTGAAAGAAGTTTGAGGGAAATGGGTCTACAGTACTTTGCTACCCCGCTACCTACACAGCTTGAATCCATTGAGTGAACAGAATAGTATTAGTGTAGCCAGTTCCACAGCAGTAAATCAAACTCGCTGAGGCTTAAACAGAGGACATTTTGGACATTAGCAATTTGGGATGTTCAGGCTCCATCTAATCTTAACATGCAATCAATCAGAATGCCCTAGATTCTCACAAAAGGTTCAAAATGATCAAATATTCAGTCAATGCTATTGCAGCCATGTGAGGTGCTGTACTCAGTAAAGAAATTTGACTCGTCATTAATTTCACCACATTGCATTTATTCCACAGATTTCTACAGATGATGAATGTATCATTTATCATACACATTTATGTAGTTTAGTTTTTAAGCAAGAGAACAGGTCTTGTGCTTTTGGTTGGTCTCTGCATAATGTCTTTTTCTGTGTAGGAGTGAGGCCTGTGTCGAGTGAGCCTGTGAGGAGTGTGTAGGTGTGGCTAAAAGATTCTTCTCCAATTGAGTTTTTGCTCAATCATGTGCTGCTTCTTGGGTATATTAATTGGATCGTGTCCAGCTGCAGGAATTAGGAATTAGGCTTTTGATTGGACCTGAGTGATGCTTTGGAGGGCATTCACTTCTCCCCTCTTACCCTATCCCACACAAACACAGTCATACAGATGGACATTATTTGTATTTCTTAGTAGGTAGTCATAACCATACAATCAGTGCGGTTTTGGTGAAATGCTGCCAGTTGGCCATGTCTTGTCAGCCGCCTCAGAAGTTTGGACAGATCCACAGAATGAATTTATGTAACTGCATGGGCAGAAGTTTAGTTTTTTAGCCCGCTTTGCAAAGGAAAAAAAGAGGCAGGAAAAAAAGAGCCAGTGTGGAACTGTGGTTTTGGTATGAAAAAGAGAGGGGATGGAAGAAAGAGAAAGAGAGAGGAATGAGGAGTGTTGCTGAGGTTTGAAGGGGGAGTGCGAGCGGACGATCCAAGAGCAGTCGGGGAGCAGAGGGCGGCTAGCACAGAGAAAGAGGGAGAGAGACAATAACAAGAGAGAGTGACGTGTGACAGGGAGGGGTGCCTGTGACAACAGGGGACAGGGAGGAGTGACAGAATGGCAAGAGAGAATGAGATAGAGGAGGGAAGGTCAGTGACAAAGGGATCTGCTGCATGTGTGAGCTGGGTCGGGCAGTGGGTCTGGTCCAAGGTGCCAGAGAAGAATGAGAAACATTCCAGATATTTTCCAGAGCACTCTCGCCCCCACTCTCTCTCTCGCTCACCCTCTCTCTCTCTCTTGCTCACCCTGTCTCTCTCTCTCTTGCTCACCCTCTCTCTCTCTCTCTCTCTCTCTCTCTCTCTCTCTTTCTCTCTCTGTCTCTGTCTCTCTGTCACTCTCTCTCTCTGCCTGTAACTGCTGTGGGTTGGTCTGAGCAGCTGAGCTGGGGGAGAAGTAGAGGGAAAGGCAAGAGGTGGGTGGGCCTCTGCAGGACGTTAGGGACCAGAGTGACCTAGGAAAAGACCTGAAAAAGCCACACGTGGAAGCACTTTGGGCTTGATGGCCACGCACACAAAGAGCTCTAATGGGCAACCATGCCATTCCTGTCTGAACCTGACCTACTGTAGATGTGGCATACTGTCATGATTTTAAAATGTCTGTTTTTTTTCTGGGGGGATTTGTGAGGTGGAATGCAAATATGTCATAATTCAAATGCTTTGTATGTGTGAAGGGGGCAAGATCTCTCAAGAGAGCTGCAGAGGTAATAAACAGTGCAAAAACAAACAACCAAAGCATATCTGAATATACTGTAGGTCACCAAGTGTGAGTTGGCAAGAGAGTGGGATATTTTATGACACAGTATAGTGCACTGAAGACTGGCTGTGCTGTTAAGAAAGTGAGTGAGGAAGCCAATTAAGGCCGGCTGGTGAGGAAGTGTAATGCCCCAGCCGTGGTGTGGTGTGTGATGGGGAGTGATGTTGAGTGAGGCGGATGCAAGAGGATGTTTGTGTGCAGGGGAAGCGTGAGGAAGGACAGGCAGGCAGGAGCAGGAGTAAGAGATTTGGAGAAACAAAGAGGTTCAGGGGGCCATCAGTACAAAGAGGGCTACAGACAGCCTACAGTACACACACACAAATATGACCATACACACTCACTCTCTCTCTCTCTCTCTCTCTCACACACACACACACACACACACACACACACACACACACACACACAAATATGACCATACACACACTTTCTCTCTCATACTCACACACACACACACACACACACACACACAGGGCAGGGTGGAGCAGGTCACGGCTGTGGCTCATTGTGTCGAGTCCAACAGACTTCCTGTTCAGGCAGAAATGACGCCCATTTACCACAAGGCAGCTGTACCTACACACACAAACATGCATGCAGACACGCGCACACATACACACACACACAGACACACAAGCTGTTG
>JAGFZM010006377.1:0-27288 GCA_017657215.1 Limnothrissa miodon | reverse complement strand
TACTTGTGTCTGTGTTCAGTGTCTCACCATCCGTATCATATGATATTGTAGTTCATGGACCTCCGCACACGCTATACAGCCTTGGTTACCTTGACAACACAACACGTGAAATACATAAGTGATGCCTTACGGAGACTGGAGGAGGAAGAGGTGAGAACACAACAGATTGGCTTGCAACAGCAACTGTCTGAATAGTTGAATGGAAATTTAACTCTTAAGATCAACATGATCAGTCAATCAATACAAAATGATTCAGCATTGCTTACAGTATTAATATGTAACGTTTACAAAAGTGTATTGCGCACAGCAATTCTTGTTGATCAATAGAGGTCAGGGTGGTTTCTTCAATGCACTGTGTTGCATCTAAACCTGCAGAAAGAGGTGGAGGAGGAGCGGCAGGCTCGAGTAGGCCAAGTGTCAGATCTACTGGGCTGGGTCAAAGGCATCCAGGAGCGAGCAAAGGGTGTTGGCAGGTCACACGACAAGGACCCAAAATCAGTCGAGTCATCACTGGCAGCACAGCAGGTATAAGATGTTTTATCTGCATGTGTGATCCCTAGCAACTGTGCTGTTCAATTAGGAAAAGATCCATTTCGTCTCATTGTTTTCTTCATCATATGATGGTGGGGTATAGTAGTGCTATGTAATGGAAACAATACTTCTTTCTGCAGGCCATCAATGAGCAGCTTTCTGCCAGGAAAGAGGAGGTTGCAGAGGCCATCCGGAGCACTGAGGTGTTCCTCTTGTCAAAACAGGCCAGCATGTAAGTGCGCTGTTCCAACAAACACCACTGCCACACACACACACACACACACACACACACACACACACACACACACTTACCATGACCAACCGTGTTATCTATATTATCTGTAGGCTGTCTCCTGAAGAGCGAGCTCAGGTGACTGCGCAGCTGGAAGAGCTCACCTCCACCTACAACCAGCTGTGTGAGAGCTCCACCCAACAGGTTCAGCAGCTGGAGGAGACCCTGGCCAAGGAGGAGCAGCGCAAGGTAGCCTGCTCTCAGGGGTTTGTGGTTCAAATATGGGGGAGAAGTCAGGAAGTGCAGATGCTTCAAGCTTACCGCAAAAGTGTGCCTCTTGAAGATGTTGCAACATACAGCTGCGTTCCTCATACGTGTGAAAAATGGCTTTTACTCTCACAGCAAGGGAAAGGGCTTGATGGGTGTCTGTGTGTATATGTGTGCGTGGGAATGTATGAGTTGCACGGTTTGTGTTGCCTGTCACACGTGATCCTCACATCCATCTCCACCCTCATACATCTTGGTTGGTATGATAACAGTTTTGATTAATGGCATGGAGCCGTGATCTCCTAACTCTGGCAGTCGCCAGGTATCACCATCATCACAACCATCTGCATTGCCATCACCTTTGTGATCATCATTAAACACAGTCACTTAATCAACTAATCACTGGCCCATTCCTTTTTGGTTTTGAGAACTTCAGAAGTTCTGCACCAGTAGCACCAAATAGAACCATCATAGATTGCTTCAAACACAGCTGATACTGTATTGTAGTTTGAAGTAGATCATTTAAATCTACATGTTTAGCTGCACACTAGTCTAAATAGCCCACTCTTAAGATGCATCTTGTTTCCCCATGACATTAATAAAATCCATGTAGAAGCCACAGAGTCATCATAGAACACAGTCATATATCGTTTTGGTTTAGTTTGTTGAGGGTGTGTGTGGAGGAATGTGTGTGTGTGTATGCTGTGTGTGTGAAATATAGACAGAGGATGTGTGTGTGTGTGTGTGTGTGAATGAGAGAGAGAGAGAGAGCGTTGGTTTGTGTGTGCAAACAATTGTTTATTTAGATTCTTTGCATTTAGTGTAAAGATACTGGTCAGAATGCAGATGATGTCCAACCAATCAAAACAAATGTAGATTGAGCAGAAGTGGCCAGCTACTCAACCTACACCTCACTGTTTGAGCATGGTGTGTCCAGATCACAATTACACCTCTTAGTGTGTTTGCGTGTGTGTGTTTGTGTGTTTATTTTTGTTCGAGAGATTGTTTCTCTCTTTGGTGTATGTGCTTAATACAGTAATTCTTTGTGAAACCTAATCAGCATTTTGCTTCAAAAATCACTAACAGCTGCCTGGAGACGAACAAAGACCCTGGTCTGATCCAGGGTCAGTCAGCGAGCACAGGTTACTTGGGACTCAGTGTTCTAGGTATTTAGGGATTTATCACGTCCATGAATTACAGTGAAGGTTTGCTTCATTTTAGGAACCTTACAGAGAATGGTAGCCATAAAGGGTTAGCAATGGTTGCTAGTATTTTTCAGTGTAATTAGTGCATACAGGTAAGTGGGAGGTGTCACACCAGGTTAGCCAACCCATGTGTCTAAGAAGCAGCATTGAGTCAGTGGGCTGGGGCCACAGGCAGCAGAGTGTGGCATGCAGATCGCTAACCTCGCAGCTTCTCACCTTGGCGCTGCGTTGCCGGCAGCGGCCTGTCAGTGTGCGTGCATCACAGGACCTCCGGCACGGTAAGTAGTGCTGCTTTCTCTCTTACCGTCGCTACCAAGACCAAGCTCTACCAAGAGCTTTCAAATCCTCGCTTGGAACCCTCTCTCTTGAGCCCAACTCTCCCCCTGGATTTTTTTTTTGCCATTACAAACCCTTTAATCTATTCCCAATTCCAAAGTTTTTCTCTCACTTTCTCACTCTTTTTATGTTTGCCATCTGTGCTTCCTCTCTGCTTTTATTTTGGCTTCTTTCTCCTATTATTTTGCTTTGCTGTCGTCACCTCTTTCTGGTGTGCTCTTTTAGCTTAGGCCCATGCTGCGTTTCTTTTTTTGTTAGTTTGTTCTAAAGCGCTATTTGCATGCATAGTGCTTAGTAGATGAAAGATAGTTGCTCATGTTGATTTTGGCTAATTAGAAAAAAATAAGAAACTTATGGTGCACAGAAATACAAGTAAAATAAAGCCAAAAATTAATATATTTGAAATTGTATGTGAAGGAAATACTTTTAATTTGATACTCATAATATGTGTCTTTGTTATGTAGTGTTTGGGGCATAGGGTTGGTGGTTTGACTTTCCTTTTGTGGGCAAGGCCAATTTGTGGGCTTTCTTTTGGTTGGCTATAAATTAAAAGCTGGGTGCTGGGTGCTTAGCATTTAGGAAAAAGCAAATTCCTTATTGTGTACGTTTCTCCACAGGGACTGGCAGCTGTGGCTGGAGTGATTGACCTGGGCACCGTGGAGACCTTTCCTGTCTTCCAGGCAGCTCAGAGGGGCCTCATTGACCAGGATACCTGCTTCATTTTGCTGGAGGCCCAAGTCATCACAGGGGGGCTTCTGCAGCCTAACTCCCCAGTTGGCTTATCACTTGAGGAAGCCCAGGATTGTGGGTTGATTGACAGCCACACCAGTCAGTCATTGTCGGAGCTAGAGGATGCACTCAACCTCATTGACCAAACCAGGCCATCTGTAGGTACAATGGTCCCAGTTGCAGCAGCAGTAGAAGAGGGGCTAATTAGGGAGGATGTAGGAGTGCGTATCCTGCACCTGCAAGTGGGAACAGGCGGGGTAAGGGCATCCTCCCAGGGGGAATGTCATAGCCTGACCAGTGCAATGGAGAAGGGCCTGCTGTCCCAGCGCATCTACAACAAGCTGTGCTGCTGTGTCAACCGGCGGCAGCTGATTGACCCAAACACTGCAGAGAAGCAAAATCTGCAAGAGCTGCTGAAGCGCTGTGTGCCTGACCCTGAGACTGGGATGCGTCTTCTGCCTGTCAACCAGCAGCCTGGAGGCAAAGTCTGTCTGCGCTCAGGCAGGAAAGTTGGCATCTTTAGGGCAGTACAGGAGGGCCTCATAGATCGCCAGGTGACCATACGTTTGTTGGAGGCCCAGTTGTTTGCAGGAGGAATTGCAGACCCACGTTCAGGTCACCGGCTCACAGTAGACGAGGCAGTTAGGCTTGGTCTGATGGATCATGACCTCGCTTGTGCCCTCCTCACCCGTCAGCTTCAAGCTGGAGGGATCCTGGATCCAGCGAGTGGGAGACGTCTTGAGTTGGATGAGGCCCTCCAGAGTGAGCTGCTGTCTCCCCGAATGGCCCTGCGTGTCCTAGAGGCTCTTGGAAACTACAATGGGATGTTGTGGCCCAAGTCTGGTGAGCTGGTCCCTATTACAGAAGCTTTGCAGCAGGGAATTGTGCCAGGTGAACTTGCAAGACAAATTGTGAGCCAGCGGCATGCTGTTGGTGCTCTGTACATACCTGAGACCTGTCAAGTGGTCCCTCTAGAAAAAGCCAATAATTTACTACAGCCAAATGTGGTGGATACTCTGATGCATGTGGACATTCCAGATGTGCTGCCTGGTACAGCCCAGTCAGGTCTGAATCGACTCAGTTGGAGCTCCACCCCTTGTTCCTCTTCTCCACCTTCCTCTCCACTTGGAACTCCTCCGGCCCTCTCCACCAGCATTCAGGGGGCAGCACCTGAGGAGCAGGCTCAGCATCAGCTTGTGGACCACCTAAGGAAGCAAAGTTACATTGATGCTTACACAGGTC
This sequence comes from Limnothrissa miodon, assembly GCA_017657215.1. NCBI lineage: Eukaryota > Metazoa > Chordata > Actinopteri > Clupeiformes > Clupeidae > Limnothrissa > Limnothrissa miodon. Next base: position 22,746 of record JAGFZM010006377.1, on the reverse strand, counting down.
AGCGGCTGGTCCTTCTTGAACCTGAACTGGTAGAATTGGCCTGTGCTGCTGAACAGAACCAAACTGATTCTCAGTTGCCTGTGTCCATTGAAGCGGCACCAGAACAATATGAAGGAGAGGGAAACAAATTCCCTATCCCTGAAGATGTTCAGATTCCTACTGAGGCTGTTAAAAGTAGTGAGTCTAAAGAAGTTATTAGGCCAGATATAGAAGGTAAGGATTTGTATGCTGAGATGGGTGATTTTGAAAATGTACAGGAAGAATTAAAAATGGAATGGACTGAAACTGAGGTGTCTGACATTGTGAAGCCAGCAGAGACGACTTGGCCTGACCAGTCTTTTTCTAAAAAGCAAAGTGAAGAATTGGTGTCACCTACTGATACAAAGCAAGGAAAGGATGTTGAGAATGAATATGAATTTTCAATGGCCACATCTACTGACTGCAAGCACGAGCCAGAAATCAGTGTGATTGACCAAACTAAACCCCTGGAGACTGCTGTACAACCCAAACAATCAGTAAAGGATAGAAGACAGCAAGGCACAGTGGGAGCTAAAACAGAGGATTTGAATCCAGAACAAAGTAAAGAAAACTTAGAAATAGAGGGAATGGCTGTGGAGCTGCAGAAAGGGGGTCTGTTGACTGAGTCTGGCCAAAGACTTCTCTTAGATGAGGTAGTTGCACAGGGAGTTCTCCCAGCGCATACAGCCGTCAAGCTCATGGCTAAAGCAGGACTCTTTGGAGGGTTCCTGGATGTAACTGCCAATGAGAGTTTCAGTGTGGATGATGTTGTACAAGAGGGGCTTATGGATGAGAACCTTTTGTCCAGTGTTGTGAAATCAGAGAAAACTCTTGCTGGAGTGGTGGACGTGGAGCGTGGACGTGTCTGCACCCTCCGAGAGGCATCGCAAAAGGGCCTTGTAGATGAAAACACAGCCACTCGGCTCCTAGAAGCACAGGTTGTGTCAGGAGGAGTGGTTGACCTCCGTAGAGACAAGAAGGTGTCTGTTACTCTCGCAGCCAATCTAGGCCTAATTGATGAAGGACAGAAAGAGGAGCTACTGGCTTTGGAGAAGGCATGTCGTGGAAAAGCCTCAGAGGCCAGTACATCACTGACTAAGGCAGCATTACAGCTGCAAATGGATGGGGTGGTTGATCCAAAAAGCAGAAAGAGTATGCCCCTAAAAAAAGCCCTGCAAAAAGGTCTAATCTCAGCAAAAGATGCACAACAAGCTTTGTCCCAGCAAGTGGCAGAAGGTGGCATGGTGCACCATGGGTCTGGCTTAAGACTGCCTGTAGATGTTGCTGTGCTGCAGGGTCTGGTTACTGATGAGATGGTTCCAGACCTTAAAAAAGTTGAGCAGGTTCGACAAGGAGAAAAGCCATTTGTTTCAGAACCCGATGCTGCTCTCTTCCAGGCAAGCACTGGTTCAGTTTTTGATCCAGTCTCAGGATCGAGACTTACATTAACTGAAGCCGTTGCTGAAGGCCTCTTGGATGACAGCATAGCAAACAAAGCCATGACATTTCCTGGTGTAAATAGTGGAGTTATGGACCCACATAGTGCTAGAATCATACCATACTTGGATCTTGTGAATCAGGCCAAGATTGACATTGAGACTGGAAGACGGTTCCTGGAAGTAAGACCTTTTGAAGGGGTTCTTGATGCAAAGACTGGCGAGTTATTGACCTTACCTCAGGCAGTTGAATCCCACCTTGTTGATCCAGTACCAGCATTTAGGATGCTTCAAAGTCAGGCAGATACTGGAGGGGTCATTGACATCTTCAGTGGAGAGCGTTTGCCTTTACCCGAAGCTGTTAACAGAGGCCTTATTACAGATAATATGGCCAAGGAAATTGCTGCAGATCAGTTTGTTAAAGGAGGCCTGATCGATCCAGTCACTGGGGAGAGAGTATCCAATCTAAAGGAGGCAATACAAGACGGCTTAATTTCCAAAAACATGGCAGAAGCTATCCAGGACAACTTGAGTTCTACTGATGAAGATGAATATGTAGAGGAGAAGAGTTCAGGGACATTGGTCTCATCCACAAATGGCTCATGCAGTCCACTGTTTATATCAACACGGTCAAACCAAGATAAGCAGATAGAAAAGTCAGAAGAGGATGCTGATTCACCTCCTGTGGATTCTACTCAGACTGTTGAGGCTATCTTGGCATCCAAGGATAAGTCAGATATTTTACCTTTGGATGAAGTTAAGCCATTGAATGTTGATGAGCAGCCTCAGTCATCAGATATTGAGGGAAAAATCCATGAAGAGTTTGACTCGTTGGGCGGAACGGTTATTGAGTCTGATGGCTCAATAGAAGCATTGACACAGTTTGCATTAAATGCTGAGAGGAGGATTCAGCAAGCTCTTACTGAAATACTTCCTCTGCAAAGCTTAGAAACTGACCAATCCTCTAGACTGTCGGGACCAGAGGCAGTACATGAAATTCAGTCTCAGCTAAGTTTAGACACCGTCTTACCTTGTGAAGAGGCCATGGAAGACATCAAAACCAATGTAGAGCCCTCAGCTACTATTGTTCTCCCCAAACAGGTGCCTACAGCAATATCTGAGGATACTAATCAGTTTGATGTGGACTCAAGCCGTAAGATCCAGTCTACCGACATGCAGAGTAGTGTCATTAGTGAGACCAGAGACAATTTACTTGTAATGAAGGATGTAACCTCTGAACCTCCTCCATTACAGGTCTTTGCTGATGAAATGATCACCACCAGTAAACTGGAAGACAAAGCAGAAGATCAGAAGCATGGAAGCCCAGAGGAAGATGTTACAGTTGAAAACACTTGTACCTATGTACACCCACCAATTCATGATACTGGTTCAATCGATTCTCCTATTGTTATGCTGTCTAAAGAAATTCAGGAGGATGAAAGAAGACATCCAATTGTGAGTACGGAGACACCTAATGGTTCTGCAGGAACAATGATGGAAACAACATTGGAGGGTTTGAGTCATGGGGTTGAGAGCCCATTTGATTTGCAACCACAAATTAGAGAATATTCTTCTAAGGACAAACCTTCCAAACATTTGGAAGAAGAAAAGCTGGTTGAGATTGCTGGAGCACAAGAACTTCCTGGGCAGACAGAAAAGAAAAAGAAGAAAAGAAAAGCTGAAGTAATTAGAGATCCTGTTGTGAGTATGGAAAAAGATGATTGCCCTGCAGAAATACTGATGGAAACCTCACCAGTAGATTTGCCTCAAGGGGCTGAGAGACAGTTTAATCAACAACCTCAAACCACAAAAGATGCTTCAATTGACAAAATTGAAATTGTGGAAACTGAAAAAGTGGGTGAGATTACTGAACAGCATGTTGGTGTACAATCAGAAAAGAAAAAGAAGAAGAAGAAGAAAGGTGGAATAATAGATCCTTTTGCAAGTTTAGGAAAGGTTGATGGTACTGCAGGAAAAGATGTAGAAATAACCCAGGATTTGTCTCAAAAACCAGAAAGAACATTTGATCAACACCTGCAAAGTACTAAGGATGTCTCTCACAAAGAAATTTTGTTAACAAAAGAGGAGATGGTTGAGCTCACTGAAATGCAAGTTGATGAACAAACAGAAACGAAAAAGAAAGAGAAAATTGAATATTCTGCCGCGGGTTTGCAGCCTGATGATTCTACACGAACAATGGTGGAAATAAAAACAATGGATTTGGCTCAAGGGGCAGAGTCTCAATTTGATCAGCCACCACTATCCTCAGATCAAAACTACAATCCTGTTGTGGAAGCAGAACAATCCTTTGAGGTTTCTGAAGAGCAAGTTGTTGATGGTCAGGCTGACAAGAAAAAGAAGAAGAAAAAGAAAGGAAAGAAAGGTAAACAGCAAGTGGTAGAGGAAAATGAGGAGAAAGAAGGACATAACGGTAAAGAAAATGAAAGCATAGATGTTGTAAAAACAACTCCAACACCTCACGAAAAAGAGGCATTACTTATGAAAGCCAAAGAGAGTCTCTTGAGGAAAGTGTTTGAACGAGGAGTCAGTGAAAGGCAGGTTGGAGAGGAGCTTGAAGCACTCCGTCAGGTTGCTTTGAAGAAAGAGCATCTTGAGGAAGAATCAAAGATTGAAAAGAGACCATCCACTAGCATGTCTACTCTGAAGGAGATTGATTCCCCAGAGAAGCAGGAAAGAAGTAGCAATAGCACTCATCTGCAACAAGATTCTCACACTCCGTTTGTTGCTATAGAAGAGCCAAATGACCAAAAGAAAATTTATGTAGCCGAAATCAGGAACAAATCGGCAGTTGCCAGTGCTTCAGCTGAGAGTCCAATCACAGCATTTTCTAACAGTCCAGAGGAGACAACGTGTCTCTTAACAGAAGGTCAGCAAAGAGAGAGCAGTGTAACAAAGTTGAAGATTAGTGGTGGTGATCAGATTGCCCCTTCTCCTGAAGTTATAGAGACTGAGCAAATGGAACAGTTGGTGGAGGAAATAATTTTGGATCCTGTTAGACTACCAGAAGTGATAACTTCTCACAGAGTTGATACAGATGTTATTATTGAAGAAACTCAAGAGATACACACTCAAGAGGCTAACAATGCTCTTGACAAAGATAGTCGGGCTCTTGCACCATCTTTAGTTCAACAAGTCCAACCAGTGCCTGTCGAACCAACTCTAGAGATAAGCACTAGTCAGTTGATGGCAACTCTCTCTTTGTCATCTGATGGTGAAAGCTCACAACCCCTGCCTCATGCACTTAAAGCCACTAGTGACAGCAGCCAAAGTGACATTAAAGAGGAACCTCATAGTTTGGAAACCCGAGAGGAGTCAGGTCCTTTAGTGTCAGAGGAAATCCCTGAGTTGGACACCACTGAGGGCTGGGAGGAGGAAAAGAGAGATCCGGAGATAAGCACTAGCCAGCTGATGCCAACTCTCTCTTTGTTGTCTGAGGGTGAAGGCTCACAACCCCTGCCTCATAAACCAGAGGTGGAGCAGGTGGAACTTCAAGCCACTAATGACGGCAGCCATAGTGATATCAAAGTGGAACCTCATAGTCTGGAAACCCCAGAGGTGTCAGCTCCTTTAGCGTCAGAGGCAATCCCTGAGTTGGACACCACTGAGAGTTGGGAGGAGGAAGAGGGAGATCCTGGTGATAAAAGGGAAGAGATAAAAGCAGCTGAGATGGTGCAAAAGAAGAACACTAAAAAAATAATCAAGGTCAGCATTGCTTTGTGCTTTTTACAACATGCTTGATTTGAACTTCATTGATGTTTCATTTCATTTCATTTTTTTGGTCTTGCTACCGTAGGCCTCCTTGGCTCGTCAAAGGTGTCTTGAAAATGACCAACAGATTGTAGCCCTGCTGTCCATGGTTAGACACATTGAGGTTCGCCTCAAACAGCAGCAACAGCAAGCAGTAGGTTGCAGCCTTGTCGCTCTGAATGAGATCATCAAACAGACTGAGGTAGGAATAAGATGTACAGTACTATCGCTTATTCTAGATGCAGTTTGTTGTTGACTGTTTAGACTCCAGAGAAAACCATAAGACCATACGATTCGTGTTTACATTCTGTATCCTTTTCTGAATAGGCCCTGGCTCTGGAGCTCACTGATTTGGAGTCTGAGATTAACAAGGAGGTGGATGCTGCTATGAATCTGCTTGAGACCTGCTCAGAGGAAGTTCCTCCTCAACTGTTGAAGGCTTTGGAGAAGGACAGACGAAGCTTGGCCCGCTCTTATGAAGCTGCAAAACGACTATCACAGAATTCTTTGCAAGGCTTAAAAGATAACATTAATTCACAAGAGGTAAATACTTAAGTCTCTAGTTTACATAGTTTAAAGATGTTTAAAGATGTGTTATCCTTTAATAATAACTGAGATTAACTATTATTTTTTTTGCTGTTCTAAGTAATGTCTATGACCTTTTGTTGAAAAGGAGGCTGTGAGGTTAGAGCTTCAGTCTCTTGGGGAGCGCACAGAAAGACTTCTCGACTGGCTCAGTGACACAGACACACAGATGGGACAAATTGAGGGACTGACTGGAAAAGACAGTAGCCCAGAACAACTCACACAAAGACTGCAGCTCTGCAAGGTATGCCTCCCACACACGTACGTGTATTTGATCATGACTGTTTTTTAGTTACGACTCTCTGCAACTTTCTGGTCCTTTCATTTGAACTCTTGAATTTACCTTCTTGACTTCTGTTCCTCTCAAGTTCAAATACTGAATCACTTAATGTCTTCACATTCCTAGTTCAGCCCTATGCCATGAATAAGTGTATCTTCAAAAAGTATATCTTGGAGCATATTTTTGCATGAATTTCTTTTGAATTCTGACTTTCCTGTGGGATAAAAATAAGACAATCTAATCTCTGATTGCATCTTGTGATTATAACAATGCTATCTTGAGGGCTGGTATTATATACAGTATCTTATCTCTAAATTGCCATTGTGAGACTGGTTCAGTTTTAAAGTCACGCAGCAATGCCTTTTAGCATTTAGTAATACATCGTAATAATAGTATAGTAAATAGTATAGTAATAAATCGAGAATTGTTTTGGGGGTGTGATGGCAAATGTTTATAAAAAGCTAAAGTATTTTTTCCTGATTCATATGGTTATAGTTTTAGGTATAGTACAGTATACATTGTCATTATTCTTTTTCCTCATCATCTGTCTTAGAATGTGCAGGATCAGTTCATTGGGCGCTCCAGTGATGTGAATTCAGTGGTGATGGACGTCCAGGTGTTCATTTCGGAGCATGCTCAGGATCTGTTGCCCGAGCAAAGCAGGCACTTACTTGGGCAGCTGCAGCAGCTTCAGGGGGCCTTCCACCAGGCCTCTGGTCGTACACAGGCCCGAGTCGAGGCCCTCTCTGCCCAGAAAGCAAGGGAAGAGGAGAGGGAAGGCCTGGAGAGGAAAAAGAAGCTGGAGGAAGAAAAGAGAGTGACTGAGAGCAACAGGGAGAGAGAGGTTTGGAGATACCTGGATGGATGCCTGCTGTGGATAATGCTTTCCAGAAACAGAAACTCACTCACTGTTAACACCCACAATAACACCCACAATCTCTCAGTGTTGAGTAATGCTATTCAAAATTAGTTTGGCATGACTAATGAGATCTCTTTAGTACGGCTCAAAAGCACTGCACACTTCGCATTAACATAGAATTAACAGAGAATTCCAGTCTTAGCTTATGAATTTGAACTCACTCACGCTCATCTGTTTTTAATATCAGTGACTGAATAAATTAGGCTTTCACTGCCTAAGGCAGAGCAGTGCATCTTAGCTTTCTAGTGCTACTACCAGAACTGGCTTCAGATGTGTGCTTCTTCGCATGTTTGGTCCTCTTTTCTTAATGTGTGTATTAACTAGTCTGCCTTGCTCCTACAGATGCCCACAGAAGAAAAATGCTTTTGCCCCTTGGGAGATTTAAAATCAGCTCCTGCTTTTATGAAATGCTATCACTTCCCCCTCTCCTCCCAATACTCAATATCAGCCACGGGAAGGAGAGGGGGAATTCAATGCACTTCCCCCCCCCCACGCGTGTGGGTTATAAGTCCACTGTTTATGTTGCCTATGTGTGCAGTTGTTTATTCATGGAAATGTTGTTGTCTGCTTGTGTGTGATTTCTGGACACATCCTGCTCAAACTCTGGCAAAAAAGCATCTGCTCTTTAATGATAGTTGGGGTGAAAATGCAAGCGTTCACGGTGTGGCAGTTTTGTGCTGTGTTTGTGTGTGTGTGTGTGATATGCAACCTTTGAGGCAAGATGATGTTAGTGATGTTAGAACAAAATCAGCTTAGAACACTGACCACCCTATTAACAATAGTTCCATAAGGTGCAAAGGCCTTCACCATAATGGTTACCTCTCCCCCTCTGCTGTGAAGGTGGTTCAGCAGCAGAAGGCAGAATGTTCTCAGAAGTTAGAGGGCCTCACCATGTGGTTGGCTGGAGCAGCCAGCTTGCTGGCCAGCCAGAAGAAGGTTAGAGCAGAGACCGGAGATGTGAATGAACTGCAGCAGAGACAGAAGGAGTTACAGGTGAGCTTGTCAGTCCCCAATGCTACTTAAGACAGTATAGGTAGGTCTCAAAAAATATTACAGTAAACCAATACGAAAATATGTTATTGATACTGAAATGTTGGCCTTCTGTACTTTTTTCTGTACAGTTTTGCACGCAATACTACACAATGATATCATGTTTTTCAACATTTTGTGTGGTGTTATTACTAGCCACAGTTTCTCAACATATCATCTTCAGTTCCCAATAGTAGTCTAACAAATGGCACATTTCCTTTATGATGGGCTGGTGTTGACAGGATGTTCAGAAAGACCTGAAGACCAAACAAGAGTCTGTGATGGAGGCCATTCGCTCAGTGGAGGAGTTCCTGGCTGAGCGTGGGGACAGCCTGAGTGCAGAGGAGCGGGCCAACCTGCAGGGGACGCTGTCCCGTCTGAAAGAGCAGTACCACTCTCTGACCGACACCACCCAGTCATCTCTGGCCCAGCTGGACTCAGCCATCAGCACCACAGTCCAACAGAACACACAGAGAGTACGCTCCACTAACCTCACCTCCTGTTGGAGACAATGTAGATGTTTGTAGACGTTGTAGATGTTTCTAGATGTTGTAGATGTTTCTAGATGTTGTAGATGTTTGTAGATCTTTTAATATGCGTCAATTCTGAGTATTTTATACAAAAATAAAGGTTTTGTTAAACCTTCAGTTGGCTTCAGTGAACTGGTTGACGAGCAGCATTACTTGGCTAAATGGGCAAATAGTTTGACTCACGCTCATGCTCTGTTCTCCATCTCTGACCCTAAAGGCAAAGGCAGCGGAGGAGATGCAAGAAACTCAGGGGAAAATTGACACGTTGTTGAAAGAGCTCTCCTCTTTGGACCAACCTGACCGGAGACGGTCCCTGGGAGAAATGGTGACGGATTCTGCCTCCTCCCCAGCATCCCAGGGTGGTAGCTTGCAGTCTCACAGCGGCATGCTGCAGGTGCGTGCAACTCATGTAGTCAGAAATGAATGACTGAGATTATTTAACTGCTCTCTAGTGCAAAAATGGTTCAAGGTAGCATGTTTCTCAGGCAGTTTAGGTTTAGCTGTAGGTTATTATCTGAAAGCAACTAGGATTGTTTAGAGATTCTATAAATGTGATTGTCAGTTGCTTAATTGCATTGGCAATGTGTGTCTGTGTGCGTTTACAGGGTGAGCTGCAGCAGCTCCAGGAGCAGCAGGCTCACCTACTGCAGGTGTCCCAGTCGGTGCGCTCCCTCCTGGCCCAGCCCGACTCTAGTGTGCCCCCGGAGGAGAAGCAGCGCCTGCGCGCCCAACTTGACCGGCTGCAGAGCGAGCACCAGGAGCGACTGCAGCGCTGTCAAGACCAGCTGCGCCGCGCTGACGCCTTGCAGGATGACCTCGCAAAGTTCCTGCAAGAGCACGGAGACCTGGCATCATGGCTGGAACTGAGCGAGGGCCAGCTACGCTCCATGGGGGAGGGAGAAACTGACGCACAAGGGCTAAAGGACAGACTGAACGAACACAAAAAGGTATTGACAGTGGGCTGTTAGTGGGGCTATGATTAAGGAATGTAGCTAGCATGCTGGTAGCCTAGAAATTGTGGGTTTGAATCCTGGCTGCAATCATTGTGTTCTTGAGCCATGGAACTTAACCCTAAGTTGCTCAAGGGGGCACTAGCCCTGATGTAATTGATAGTTGCCAAATGTAAGTCACTGTGGATAGAAGTATCTGCTAAATCTGTAAATTTAAACTGACTATTTGGATTAATTTATGCAGTACCTTAGGTGCAGTGTGTGATTTAAGTCACCACATTGAAACTATTAGATCATAGTTACAGCATTAATTATGTATTTATGATGTTTTGGTAAAGAGTAATATGGCTTATATTTGCTCATACATTTGGTGTCCATAGAAATCTCATCTTAACTCCTCTGTGTCTTTGTCCCTCAGTTGGCGGAGGATGTGATCTGTCACAAGGCAGACCTGCGCTTCGTGACCATCTCAGGTCAGAAGGTTCTGGACTCTGTCCAAGGTGCTCTGGAGCGGGTTGGCGGGGAAGACCCGGCCCTAGAGGAGACCAAACAGATAGTCGGGGATCGGCTCCAGGATGCCACACAGCGTTATGGTGCACTGCACACAAAGGTACACAAACAAACACATACACACACACACACACACACACACACACACACACACACTGCAGTACAACATAGGGGACATCTCATGTAGAAGAGTAACAGTAATTCATCTGTATGAATGAGACTGAATTATGTGAGAGAGAAGAGATTTTGTAAACACAAATTCTCCCCCCCCCCCCCCCCCCCCCCTCAGTCATCCGACCTGGGCACTCGTCTGAGTGGCCTTGTGGAGCGCCACCAGCAGTACCAGGATGATGCAGGTTCACTAGAGACCTGGCTGACAGCCCAGGAGCAGAATCACTGCGCCATGAAGCCCAGTGCTGAAACCACAGACCCACAGGCACTACAGAACTCACTGAAGGCCGTACAGGTAAGACATATCATCCCATAGAAACATCCACATGATCACTCATTACCGCAAGTGTAGAACCAAGAATCAAATGTTTTTTTCGATGCCCTTCCACACTCGTGTGTGTGTGTGTGTGTGTGTGTGTGTGTGTGTGTGTCAGCTGTTGCAGGATGAGCTGGCGGAGCGCTCCGTGCAGCTGGAGAGGGTGAAGAGGGCAGGCCGCGAGCTGACCAGCGCTCAGGAGACGCCCAGACTCAAGGCGGAACACGTGCTCAACACCACAGGTATGTGCCAACCCCACAGACCCCCTCTCAGCACTCACCTTCTCTCTCTGGAGAGGGACAGTGCATGTAGAGCCATGTACCTATTTATTTTGCAAGGTTTTCATACAAAACCACAGTATGCTTTGAAAGGAGGTTGTCCTACCTCAGGGCAGCCTCTTTGCTATTTAAAACTTCTTTTGCTGTCAGATATTTCAGACTCATTGCAGTTTTATCATAACATGACCAACAAATTACTTTCTGTTATGCATTTAATCTGTCTTTTTGCACAATATTTGGAAATGAATCCACTATATCAAATCTTGTGCCCGTCTAGAACGTCTGGAGGGTCGCTTTGGCTCTCTGTCCGAGTCGGCGTCGGCCCGAGCAGAGCAGCTTCAGACGGCCGTGGCCCAGTCAGTCAGTGTGCAAGAGGGGCTGAGGACGCTGCTCTCCTGGTTAAATGGGCTTCCATTGGTTCCAGGGCCCGTTCAGCCCACTGCCCAAGCCGTGCAAGAGGCCCTCACTCAGAACCAGGTAAGAATACACACATATTCATCAGTTCCATCTCTCAGGAGTTACCGTAAGTGGATCACATTGTGAGGATAATTAATTGAGATTAATATCAAAAGACAGAAGATAAGTCTTTATTTCTGTGTCTTGTCTTAAAGAGGCACTCAGTAAGTTTATGCGACCATTTTTGTGGTCAAAAAATCGCTTAGAAATTGTTTTTTCTGTTAGACTGGTCTGTTGTGTTGCAAACGGCGATTGAGTGCACTGCTGTACAGCCCTGTATAGTGAATATGAAACTTGCAACTTCTGAGGGAGTGTACACTACAGCAATACAGCTAACTGTACAGAGCTCCCCCCACAGGTTTGTGGCATTTAATGCAGGGTTAAAAAACAGACTTACTGAGTGCCTCTTTAAGTCTTGTTTTAACTTAAGTAAGTCTTGTGCTCTTTATAACCACAATTGGTCCCAGCAGTGTCAATGGCATACACACCTGTAAAGGTGAGAACTCTCCCTCCCCTCAAATGCCCCAGTCCATACACACACGCATACACACTACATATTCACACACACACACACACACACACACACACACACTCAGCCATGCCCTGTTTTCACACATTTTAGAAATTGCGTCAGGAGCTGCTGTCCCACCAAGGCAGTGTAGATGCGACACGCGAGTCTGTGTCCCGGCTCCTCCAGACAGCAGACGCCACGGCGGCCTCCGGCCTCAAGGGGGAGCTGCAGGAGCTGAGCCAGCGCTACAGCACAGCCCAGACACAGCAGACTGAGCGGGAGGGGGAGCTCCGAGAGCTCCTGCCAAAGCTAGAGAGCTTCGAGCGGCTCAACGCCGACCTGCGCAGTTTCACCCAGAACCACCAGAGGGCGCTCAGCCCTGCAGGACAGCCTGACCGCAGCGTGGGGGACTACAGACAGATCATAGAGGTACACAGGCTGCTCTGTGATTATTTACATTAAGGCCATTACATAAAGGCCATTACTGTATGTCTTTAGAGAGCATTTATTTTTATGTCCTGGTTATGTGATTATGTGTTTAAATAAACAATTGCATTGCAAGAGGCTTGGTCATCACTGGCAAAATATTAATGCCGTTTAAATTCAATTATGTTGTTTAAATTCTTTTGTCTGCCACTAAGGTGTAAAACTTTGTTTAATGTTTTTCTTCTTAGTTTTTGATGCCACCTTGGTTTTGTTTTCAGTCATTTTCATTTCAGTGTCTAGATTTAGACTAGAGCTTAGCTTTCTCTTTGTGGCCTGTAATTTCATGCATTATATTGCCAAGCTGCATATAAGAAAATAGCTGTCCTCTCTCTATTCACTTCCTGTGGACAAAATACCTCTCTCTCGCATCCTATATTTGTATGCATAGCATTTAGAATGTTCTTGTTACCAATGTGCATCTGAATTATAAATATAAACATCAGTATCATCATTGATAAATCTGCCAACATGGCTTCTTTTTCAATGGCCTTTGTTTTTGGATAGTAGATCCATAACAACACAAGCTTCAGACAGAAGATCACCTTGTCAGTGTTGCCTTAAGAATGAAGGCTCTGTTATATTAACATGATGACAGTTGTTTGCTGTGGAGAAAAGATGAAAGAAAACTAGCTCAATGAGTGTGACTGAGGGATGAATGGTGATGACTGACTGTGTCTCTTCACAGGGCATCAGGTCAGATCTCATGCAGGAGGCCGGCCAGCTCAAGGCTTTCGTGGATCTGGGCAAAGACCTGAGCCAGGCGTCCACCCTCACAAACACACAAAGCCTTTTAGACACAACCAAAGAGGTGGCTGATGAGTTCACCACGCTGGAGGCCAACGTCAATGACAGGTAAGCTCCCACCTGCTCAAACCATCCAGTTTATCACCAGTGAGAGAAAGCAGTTGGGCCACTCAGCAACAGCAATATTGATGTTTTTTATTCCATTATTAAACACATTGTGTCACAGGACCCCACATTAAATAATGGGGGAATGTCATCAACACATAGACCAATACATTTCCACATTGTTGTTCCTTTTCTAGTGTTTTGAATCTTGCCCAGTTATCTATGAGAGAGAAAAGAACAAACAACACACCCCAGCACAACCATGAATTGTTGTTTCAGTTGCCCATGTTTCCTTGGGCAAAAGTGTGTGTGTGTGTGTGTGTGTGTGTGTGTGTGTGTGTGTGTGTGTATTTTGGGAAGTTTTGTTCTGAAAGAAAGGACTGTGTATGATTTGAATAAGCGTGAACATTAGCTTTCTATCAGTAGCCTCTGTTTCTTCCAAATATAGTCCAATCACAGTGGAACACATCACACAAGAAAAGGGCACATTGCGTCAGAATGTTTAAAATCCTGTCATTTCCTGGAATAAAACTTTTTATAACTTCAGTATAATTACTCTTTGTTTGAGTGTCAGCAGATTAATTAAGCATGACTGCTCAGAGCAGATTTGTTTAGCCTTAGGTTAAAGAGAACGAAGGGGTCAAATCAGCCCTCGTAAACAGTAGTGATCCAGAGTTTTTATTAAAGTTAATCCCCCTCAAACCTGACACTGTACAAAAGAATATCTTGCGTCTGGAATGTGTTTTAAGCTGTTTTTTAATCTTCCCAGATGACCGAAGACTTTAAAATCTCATAAATTCCTTCAGCCCAACCCACTAGCAGCATGAAAGGAAAAACTGTCCTAATGCCCCAATGTTTTTTGTTTCTCCTCTCCCCACCCATCCTTCTGTTTCTGTCTCTCTGTTTCTCTCCTTCTTCCTCGCCCTGGCATTCTCTCTCTCTCTCTCTCTCTCTCTCTCTTTCTCTCCCCCCCTCAGGTTTGGTGCTCTGCAGAGCTGTGAGCAGCAGCTGGCTGAGTTCCGCTCGCTCTCCGGCTCCCTCCTCAGGTGGCTGCAGGCGTCGCAGGAACATCTGCCTGCCAAAGAGCCCAGCCTCACCACCGAGGCCCTGCAGAGGAGGGTACAGCAGCTGGAGGTGTGTGTGTGTGTGTGTGTGTGTAAGAGTGCGCGTGTGTGAGTAAACATGTAGTCTGCTGTTCTGTGAAAGAGCAGCATTCTTGAAAACACAGTTTGCCTGAGGCTGTGTTTGCTCTGATTACATTCCGTCTCCCCCGTGGCCGTGTGGTAGATCTCGCTGACGGTGCACCTGTGAAGGAATATTGGTGCTGAGCTAGGAGGAGGCAAAGCACACAACATTACTCTTCTCTAACAATGGGTGATGAATACAACTCTTCAGACAAGCAGAGTTGAATATAAACTTTACCTAGCATCACATTTCAGAGCTAGATATTACGAGTCATACAAACCCATTGTAATATATGGAGCACTCCATCTTGTTTCAGAAACCTGTTTATGTATTGGATCATGTCTTACCAATACACCTCTTAAAATATATATCTTAGTTAGTTGTCCATGACTTCATAAGACTTCATTTTGCTCCCGTAAAAGAAAATGTTAACAATAAAATAGCAAAAAGTTTCACAATAAAATAGCAAAATACACACAGCACACAGTGAATACAGGTGAAGTATACTAACCCTGAGCGGCCTCTGTGTGGCGCTGCAGAGCTCACCCTGTCGACTGTTGTGCCCCTCAGGAGCTGCTGGAGCAGTGGAAGGCCCAGGGCGGGCGCGTGCAGGAGCTGAGCCGCAACAGCGCCGAGCTGGAGACCCTCATCATCAGCGTCACCACGCCCCACAGCAAGACTGGTAACTCATCAGCCAATCAGAGCACTGGCGCTTATCTCAGTCGGCCAATCGGTCTGCCCTGTTCACGTGATCCCAAAACTTCCCGTAATATGTGTACCCAAGACGCACTCCCCCAGTGTTTTGATGTGTGATGTTTGTGTGTGTGCGTTAGTGTGATGATGCATGGCCTTTTGTGTGATGCTTATTGTACTATATGTGTGGTGGTGTTGTAAGGCATACTGTATGTTCTTTGTGCTTTTTGAGTGTGCGTGTGCGTGTGCGTGCGCGTGTGCGTGCGCGTTGCCAGAGCCAGTCTGAGTGTCCAGTGTCTTTCTCCCAGGTGTGCCACAGGTTAATGGTGCCAGCAGTCCCAGCAGTGTCAATGGCATACACACCTGTAAAGGTGAGAACTCTCCCTCCCCTCAAATGCCCCAGTCCATACACACACACACACACACACACACACACACACACACTCACCCATGCCCTGCTTTCACACATTTTAGCCTCCTGTCATCTCTCCTACCTCTCATCTCTTTCTCTCTCTCTCTCTCTCTCTCTCTTTTTTTTTTTTCTCTCTATCTATCCCTCACTCTCTCACTTTTTTTTCTTCTGTTGTTCAAGTTGCCTTGAGCACTAAGATGCTCTGATAATTCAGCTTCCTTAGGACAGGTTCTCTCATGCTGCTGCATTGCCTCCCTTTACCTGCTTGTGTGTTTGGATTCAAGTGTGTGTGTGTGTGCGTGTGTGTGCGCGCGTGCGCGTGTATTTGCTTTGTTTGTCCGTCAGGCTGCTCCTTGTTGGCTTCTTTCTTGTGGCAGATCCATTCTGTCCCATTCCATGACGTTCCTTTCACCCTCGCTGTCAGTTGTGTTTCCTCGGAGTTGTGTTTGTAGGCTCATCACCAAGGGCCTTCCATCATCCTCTATCGCATTCCTTCCTTATCCCATCATCCTTTCTGTTGACCTTTGCCCTCTCCCCTCAGACCTGACCGAGATCCAGGTGGCTGTGGCAGACGTGACTGGTCGGTACGAGCAGCTGGGGACAGAGCTCACCCAGAGGCGAGACACGCAGCGAACAGCACTGGAGCTGCGGCAGCATGCACGTGCAGGGGCAGAGACGCTCTCCCATTGGCTGGGCCAGCGCGAGCAGAGCCTGGCTGCGGGGCAGGCCGCCTCCCCTTCACGGCCTGAGGTGGTGCGCGCTCAGGCACAGGAGAACAAGGTGGGCTGACCCTCCAATCACTGAGGCTCTCACTCTAGATAGATTTGCTTTTGTTATTCTTTGTCCTATTAAAATGCTTTATATCTTTACATAGTATTTACTATTTGAACAAGTCAGCAACATGTAGAACTGGACAGATGTAATACATGCAATGATATAGGCACAATGATGCAAGCCTTCATAACTTAACTGCAAACATTAGCTTAAGAAATGTGTTATAGAGAGATAGAAGCATTATTTCTGTGATCCTTAGTTGGAAGCAGTATTAGAGTTGTACCATCCACGACCATGAGACCATGACGGACGTGGATCATGTGCTTGTAGCCAAGGACTATACTGTTAATGTCAAACACTGTAAATGTCTAACTGCACGCAGGGGATAAAAAGGGCAGTTCCAGACACACAGTTCCACTGTGTGGGTTTAATTACAGTATTTCTCAGTATTGTACATTTAACATTAATTTACAAGTGGTAACAGACAAGCCCAATAATGCTATGAGACAGTAATGCACATACAGCTTGTTGATATACATTACATGGCACCACAATAATATAACATTTGTCCAGTAGTTAAGAATTTAATCTGTTATAACAGAAAGATATAAATAAAAACTTTAGTGTTGGATGCCTGTCAGTAAAACAACAATAGTGGAAATGATGTTCCAAAGGAGGCTGTGTGCTGAGTAAACTGTGGGGTGTTCCTGTTTGCAGGCGCTGATGTCGGAGTTGGCAGAGCAGTCTGGGAAGGTGGAGGACTTAAAGAGCACTTTGAAGAAGCTGATCGCTGAGAATCCAGACTCCCCAGAGGTGGATGTCTGGAAGCAGCAGCTCAGGGAAATTGGTAATATGTGTGTTTGTGTGTGTATCAATGAGAGTATTGTCAGGTGTTTTAATCAGCAGTGTGTGTGTTTGTATGATAATGATCACAAGTGATGTTATGTGTTGTTGAAAGGCAGATCACAATAATGCCACTGCATTAATAATCATAATGAGAGATCAGTGTTACATTAGATCAAAGATACATTAGATACCTGACCACCCAAACAAACAAATAAAATCCAACTGTCAGTCTGATGCTGGTCTCACGTTTGTTATCTTTAGCGCTGCTGCTATGTTTCTGATCAACTGATCAATCTCCCTTCTAGACTCGCGCTGGGAGAAGGCCAATCAGACGGCAGCTCAGAGGCAGGCGGAGCTGGAGACGTGTGCTGATAGGCTGGGCAGTTTTGCCTCGGCCGCCAGTCAGCTGGGCCCCTGGCTCAAGGAGAAGGAGCTGATGATGAGTGTGCTGGGCCCGCTGAGCATCGACCCCAACATGCTCAACACACAGAGGCAGCAAGTGCAGGTACTGATACACACACACACACACACACACACACACACACACATGTACATACACACACACCACTACTGAGTAACAATTGAGGCAAATCAGTGAAAAGCTATCCCCCTCTACAATTGTATATCGGCAACAAACATTTCTCCTTGGTTTGCCAAACAAAACAAAAAACATTTAGCTTTTTTTTTTTTTTTTTCCTCCTCACCCCACCTTTTTGGAGGGCAAATTTAAACTCAATATTAAACTCAACATAAAATATTCATATATTCCCCTAAGTGTTTAATTGTCAATTAATCCAATTTAGGAAGGGGTCTCCTTTATCACTTACAACAAAAAAAAAATCTAAACAGAAATACAGGTTGAGAAAACTGTTTACCTTATTTCAACCCTTACCTGTGCACATGAACATGCTTAAGTTATAAGTGACACATACAGCTGATTCTGCACAGTGCTAGTAAGTGATTCCTTAGTGATTCAATGTAATCATCATTAAGGAAATTCTTTTCTGATCCTGAGCTGTGTCTCTCCTCTCTGGCCCCCAGTTCATGCTGCGAGAGTTTGAGACCCGCAAGCCGCAGTTCCAGCAGCTGACGCAGGCGGCCGAGGGCATCCTCTCTCCGTCTGACGAACAGCAGCAGCAGGGATCCCCGGAGCTGGCGGAGGTGCGCTCGGAGCTGGGCTCCATCTCGCAGCAGTGGGAAGGCCTGACCTCGCGGCTGGCGCTGCGCTCGGAGCAGATCGAGCGCGCCCAGGGCACCAGCGAGCGCCTGCGCTCCCTGCTGACGGAGCTGGGGGAGCGGGTGGCGGCGCTGGGCGAGCGTCTGGACGTGCAGGGCTCGCTGAGCGCCCAGCCCGAGGCGCTGCGGCGCCGGCTGCAGGAGACGGGCGAGGTGCGGGCCGAGCTGGAGCAGAGGCGCGAGCAGCTGGCTGAGGCCGAGACGCTGTGCGGAGAACTCAGCAGCATCGTGGTCGAACCCTACCTCAGAGACGAGCTTCACAAGAGACTGGAGAGCGTCAGCGGGCCCCTCAGGAGTCTGGAGGAGAGAGCTGGTGAGTGTGTGTGTGTGCGTGTGTGTGGGTGTGTGTTGGAGTGAGTATGTGTGCGTGACCCTGTTTGTACTGCTAAAATCAATGCATATGTGGGCACTAATCTCAAACAGCACCATAACCAGGCACCATCTCTGTTTGTTAGGATTTCTGTTGTGTACAACACTGAACAGCTTCAGTATGTTGCTTTAGATTCAATGTTGGATTTGGACGAGTGTTCCTTCTGTTAGTAAAGCTTCTTTTGGTCTCTTCCTCCCCCCTCTCCCCCCCCTCCAGCGGATGGTCTGTCCCAGTTGCAGGCTGCTCTCTCCAGCACGCAGCAGTTCCAGCAGATGTTTGAGGAGCTGCGCAGTTGGCTGGACGAGCACGAGGGGTCAGCTCAGGCGAGTGCGGGCGCTCTGCCCTGCCGTGTGGAGGCGCTGCGTAAGCTGCTGTCTCAGCACGAGGACCTCCAGCGCAGCGTGGCGCAGCAGAGGGGCCCCTACGAGCTCATCCAGGCCGAGGGCGCCACCCTGCTGGCCACGCTGCCCCCTGGTGGCGAGGAGCGCTCCACACTGCAGACACGCCTGGCCACTCTCCGGCAGGACTGGGACGGGCTGAACCAGCGTGTGGGTGAGCGTCAGGCGCGGCTGAAGGAGACGCTGGCCAGGGCCGAGCAGTATCAGCAGCACCGCAGCGAGCTGGAGCCCTGGCTGGCCGAGAGCGAGCGGCACGAGGCCGAGGTGCGTCCGACGCTCGATGCGGCCGCCCTGGACGAGGCCCTGCAGGCCGTGCGTCAGCTGGGGCTCGACCTTGAGCGCCGGCGGCCGCAGCTGGATGCACTCAACTCTGCCGCCGACCAGCTCCTGGAGCTGAGCCGCACCGGCGAGGAGGAGGTGCGTGACGAGAAGGCCGCCATCAACCGCCGCGCAGACGGCCTCTCCGAGCGGCTCCAGAGCCGCGGCGGGCAGCTGGAGGAGCTGAGCGGCCGGCTGCGTGAGTTCGAGGACGGGCGCCAGGCAGTGGAGCGGCGGCTGGAAGCAGCGCGGCATCAGATCGAGGTGCAGGAGGCGCTTGGGCCGCAGGCCTGCAGCCAGAAGAGCCTGGAGCGGCTGCGCGGCCAACAGGAGGCGCTGCACTCGCTGGAGCAGCAGGTGGCCTACCTGAAGGACCTGGCCCACGGCCTAGTGCAGGACGCACCACAGGGGGCGCCAGGAGAGGCAGCCGCCGCCACCGCAGAGGGGGCCCAGAGACTGCAGCAACAGGCCCAGGACACACAGAGAGAGTTTGGAGACGTCAGCGAGAAGGTGTGCAGAAGATACAAACAGACATATACACACTCACACACACACATTTGATTTGATTTGATTTTTATTTGATTCAGCCTTTATTGCTGTTAGACAATAATCCATTGTCACTCAACAGCAGTACAAATACCACATGCATGCACACAGACACACACACAAACACAGACACACACACACACAAGATGCTGTTAATGGTGATGTCAGGGAGAAGATGACAAGTACTAGAAAGTAAACATACACAGAGAGTTAAAAGATGTCATTGAGAAGGTGACGAGGGGACAGAACACACACACACTCCCACACACTCGCCAGACAGAAACTCATGTACACACATCAAAAACCACATAGACACTGGGATCTGGAGTATGTCAGACGACAAGTGTTATTTCCAACAAGGGAGGGCTGTCTGTATGTGTGTATGTGAGCATTTAGAAAGAGACCAGATAGACCCCAGTCAGTCTGAAGAGTCCACATGGCTTGGATAGACAGGCTGCTGCAATAACAGACTGTGACTGCAAGCGTGATTCTTTCAGTGGAAAGAGTTATGAGGGCCAGATGTCACCCATCTGGAATATGTGACCCTTCAAACTCAATTACACCCCAAAAATATTTCTAGCTCATCTACAGTAATACAATTGCAAGGAGATATGGCACACTCACTTGATTGAAAATATACAAAACAATATTCAAGCACAGGTAGTGCTATCTGCTCAGCTATTCTGCTTAATTGACTGGCTGCAGGGTAAAAATAAACAGTACAGAAATATTAAAAAAATAAAAAAAAATGTTTTGGAATATGTAATGTGTAAGCAATGCCCTTGATTGTTCCTGATTGGTTAAGATGTATAGTAAGACTGTATATTTTCTTGTTCTCTCTCTCTTAGCTTGAGCAGTGCTGTTCATCTCTTGAGACACGTCTGCGCGGCGTGGGCGAGGTGCAGTCGCGCGTCCGTGACGTCTTCTCCCGTCTAGCCGACCTGGACGATGAGCTGGACAGCCTGAGTCCGGTGGGGCGGGATGCAGACTCGCTGGCCTCGCAGGCGGAGGCGGTGCGGGGCTTCCTGGGCCGTGTGGTGGCGCTGCGCAGCGAGCTGGAGGGCCACGGCGGCGACTGCACGGCCATGCTGCGGCGCGAGGGCAGCTCGCCCGACCTCCTGGCGCTGCGCCGCGAGACCGAGGCTCTCAGCCGACAGGCCGGCAAGCTGGCCGAGAGGGGCCAGGCGCGTCTGGGCCAGATCGAGGCGGCCGCCGAGCGTGTGCAAGACTTCTACGCCCACGTGGCCCAGCTGCAAGGCATGCTGGGACGTGCGGAGGACAGCCTGGCGTTGCAGGGGGCCGTGGGGACGGAGGTGGAGGTCATCAAGCAGCAGCTGCAGGACTTCAAGGTAGGAGAACACCTGAGATCACATCTGTCTTTACCTGCTCTCACCTGTCTGTGGCGAGCTACTACTTACAGGTGTTACCGGTGACAGGTGACTTGCTGTCCCACTGCTTTGTTGCTTCTTTAAAGCTATTTGCATGGAATTTGTAAGCAGGGATTGTATATGTTACTTGTTTTTTATGATCTGGCAGTAGAAGGTGGCCTAAGGTGGCGTCACTGGACAACTGTGTGTGTGTGTGTGTGTGTGTGTTCAGAAGCCGATAATAGGCTCTGTGTTGGGCACCAATTATTTTATTAATTTAATCATTTGGCTGAAAGACATCATTGACTACATCTTCCTTAGAACATCGACTGTAAATGTTAAGTGTGCCTCACTCAAGGGCACTACTGTGGTAGATTGGAACTGAACCCACAATTTTTCTGGCTTCTGGCATTTTCCCACTAGTACTGAAAGGCTTGGTTCTGTGGCCTGACAATAGCTCCTGATCTGGTGAAGCTGTAGGCCTGTGTGGTGGTGGTGGTGGTGGTGTCTCTGTGTGGTCACCTTGAGGAGTTCCTCTTTGACTAATGCGTCTGTAGTCTGTGGGCGCTGGGCTGCGTCATAAGTACTGAGTGCGTCAGAGCTGCATGACTTCCTATGGTTCTCCTGAAGCCCAATACGTAGAACTTTTGATATCTGCCCCCTCTCTCTCTCTCTCTCTCTCTCTTTCTTTTTCTGTCTCGTTTTCGATCCTTTTCTTCAGAGAGCTTCAGATATTTTTCCGTTTTTGGTTTTAAAAGAGGACTTGTTTTTGTTTCTCCTTGTGGTCCTTGGTGGTGGTCCACAGGGAATGTCTACTTGGGTGTGTGTGTGTGTGTGTGTATGTGTAAGGGAGTGCGTGTTAGTGTGGATAGCTGCTCCACCATAAATCGGCACCTCCTGCAGCCTTATTCTGGGCAGTAGTCCCAGCCGCATGGCCTGGTGCTTACACATGCGGATCTGCTCTGCGTATCAGCCTGGCCAGTTTCATGTCATCTCCAGCGGGATTAACTGACACCGTTTAAACTGCCTCTGCAGGCACTGCCCCCAGTCAATCAGACAATTGATTGCAGAGGAAATAATGTGGGACGCATCGCAATTTGAAACAAAACACGCGTTATGCCCGCCTCTGCTGTGTTCAGAGTTTTTGATTGGTTCTCAGGATCTCAGGCAAACGGGAGGAAGTGAAGGTAGGCCTCTGGGCTATGACCGATGTCAATTAGCAGATGAGCGTGTGTGAGGACCAGGCTAGCATCAGCCCACTCTCCTGGCCGCTCTATGGAGGAAGTGCACATGTGTGGTGGCTGCTGCTGAAGGCGGTGGTAAGGTTGGAGGTGGAAATGTAGGGGGGCACAAATGTGACACATTCTCCAGATGCTTCTCTGCGTGGGCTCCTTCTAACTCGACATGGATAGAGATAATACCTTTCCTCCCATCCCTTTTTTTTCTCTCTCACTCTCTCTCTCACACACACACACACACACACACACACACACACACACACACACACAC
>JAGFZM010006376.1:0-27292 GCA_017657215.1 Limnothrissa miodon | reverse complement strand
TACTTGTGTCTGTGTTCAGTGTCTCACCATCCGTATCATATGATATTTTAGTTCATGGACCTCCGCACACGCTATACAGCCTTGGTTACCTTGACAACACAACACGTGAAATACATAAGTGATGCCTTACGGAGACTGGAGGAGGAAGAGGTGAGAACACAACAGATTGGCTTGCAACAGCAACTGTCTGAATAGTTGAATGGAAATTTAACTCCAAGATCGACATGATCAGTCAATCAATACAAAATGATTCAGCATTGCTTACAGTATTAATATGTAACGTTTACAAAAGTGTATTGCGCACAGCGATTCTTGTTGATCAATAGAGGTCAGGGTGGTTTCTTCAATGCACTGTGTTGCATCTAAACCTGCAGAAAGAGGTGGAGGAGGAGCGGCAGGCTCGAGTGGGCCAGGTGTCAGATCTACTGGGCTGGGTCAAAGGCATCCAGGAGCGAGCAAAGGGTGTTGGCAGGTCACACGACAAGGACCCAAAATCAGTCGAGTCATCGCTGGCCGCACAGCAGGTATAAGATGTTTTATCTGCATGTGTGATCCCTAGCAACTGTGCTGTTCAATTAGGAAAAGATCCATTTCGTCTCATTGTTTTCTTCATCATATGGTGGTGGGGTATAGTAGTGCTATGTAATGGAAACAATACTTCTTTCTGCAGGCCATCAATGAGCAGCTTTCTGCCAGGAAAGAGGAGGTTGCAGAGGCCATCCGGAGCACTGAGGTGTTCCTCTTGTCAAAACAGGCCAGCATGTAAGTGCGCTGTTCCAACAAACACCACTGCCACACACACACACACACACACACACACACACACACACACACACACTTACCATGACCAACCGTGTTATCTATATTATCTGTAGGCTGTCTCCTGAAGAGCGAGCTCAGGTGACTGCGCAGCTGGAAGAGCTCACCTCCACCTACAACCAGCTGTGTGAGAGCTCCACCCAACAGGTTCAGCAGCTGGAGGAGACCCTGGCCAAGGAGGAGCAGCGCAAGGTAGCCTGCTCTCAGGGGTTTGTGGTTCAAATATGGGGGAGAAGTCAGGAAGTGCAGATGCTTCAAGCTTACCGCAAAAGTGTGCCTCTTGAAGATGTTGCTACATACAGCTGCGTTCCTCATACGTGTGAAAAATGGCTTTTACTCTCACAGCAAGGGAAAGGGCTTGATGGGTGTCTGTGTGTATATGTGTGCGTGGGAATGTATGAGTTGCACGGTTTGTGTTGCCTGTCACACGTGATCCTCACATCCATCTCCACCCTCATACATCTTGGTTGGTATGATAACAGTTTTGATTAATGGCATGGAGCCGTGATCTCCTAACTCTGGCAGTCGCCAGGTATCACCATCATCACAACCATCTGCATTGCCATCACCTTTGTGATCATCATTAAACACAGTCACTTAATCAACTAATCACTGGCCCATTCCTTTTTGGTTTTGAGAACTTCAGAAGTTCTGCACCAGTAGCACCAAATAGAACCATCATAGACTGCTTCAAACACAGCTGATACTGTATTGTAGTTTGAAGTAGATCATTTAAATCTACATGTTTAGCTGCACACTAGTCTAAATAGCCCACTCTTAAGATGCATCTTGTTTCCCCATGACATTAATAAAATCCATGTAGAAGCCACAGAGTCATCATAGAACACAGTCATATATCGTTTTGGTTTAGTTTGTTGAGGGTGTGTGTGGAGGAATGTGTGTGTGTGTATGCTGTGTGTGTGAAATATAGACAGAGGATGTGTGTGTGTGTGTGTGTGTGAATGAGAGAGAGAGAGAGAGAGCGTTGGTTTGTGTGTGCAAACAATTGTTTATTTAGATTCTTTGCATTTAGTGTAAAGATACTGGTCAGAATGCAGATGATGTCCAACAAATCAAAACAAATGTAGATTGAGCAGAAGTGGCCAGCTACTCAACCTACACTTCACTGTTTGAGCATGGTGTGTCCAGATCACAATTACACCTCTTAGTGTGTTTGCGTGTGTGTGTTTGTGTGTTTATTTTTGTTCGAGAGATTGTTTCTCTCTTTGGTGTATGTGCTTAATACAGTAATTCTTTGTGAAACCTAATCAGCATTTTGCTTCAAAAATCACTAACAGCTGCCTGGAGACGAACAAAGACCCTGGTCTGATCCAGGGTCAGTCAGCGAGCACAGGTTACTAGGGACTCAGTGTTCTAGGTATTTAGGGATTTATCACATCCATGAATTACAGTGAAGGTTTGCTTCATTTTAGGAACCTTACAGAGAATGGTAGCCATAAAGGGTTAGCAATGGTTGCTAGTATTTTTCAGTGTAATTAGTGCATACAGGTAAGTGGGAGGTGTCACACCAGGTTAGCCAACCCATGTGTCTAAGAAGCAGCATTGAGTCAGTGGGCTGGGGCCACAGGCAGCAGAGTGTGGCATGCAGATCGCTAACCTCGCAGCTTCTCACCTTGGCGCTGCGTTGCCGGCAGCGGCCTGTCAGTGTGCGTGCATCACAGGACCTCCGGCACGGTAAGTAGTGCTGCTTTCTCTCTTACCGTCGCTACCAAGACCAAGCTCTACCAAGAGCTTTCAAATCCTCGCTTGGAACCCTCTCTCTTGAGCCCCAACTCTCCCCCTGGTTTTGTTTTTGCCATTACAAACCCTTTAATCTATTCCCAATTCCAAAGTTTTTCTCTCACTTTCTCACTCTTTTTATGTTTGCCATCTGTGCTTCCTCTCTGCTTTTATTTTGGCTTCTTTCTCCTATTATTTTGCTTTGCTGTCGTCACCTCTTTCTGGTGTGCTCTTTTAGCTTAGGCCCATGCTGCGTTTCTTTTTTTGTTAGTTTGTTCTAAAGCGCTATTTGCATGCATAGTGCTTAGTAGATGAAAGATAGTTGCTCATGTTGATTTTGGCTAATTAGAAAAAAATAAGTAACTTATGGTGCACAGAAATACAAGTAAAATAAAGCCAAAAATTAATGTATTTGAAATTGTATGTGAAGGAAATACTTTTAATTTGATACTCATAATATGTGTCTTTGTTATGTAGTGTTTGGGGCATAGGGTTGGTGGTTTGACTTTCCTTTTGTGGGCAAGGCCAATTTGTGGGCTTTCTTTTGGTTGGCTATAAATTAAAAGCTGGGTGCTGGTTGCTTAGCATTTAGGAAAAAGCAAATTCCTTATTGTGTACGTTTCTCCACAGGGACTGGCAGCTGTGGCTGGAGTGATTGACCTGGGCACCGTGGAGACCTTTCCTGTCTTCCAGGCAGCTCAGAGGGGCCTCATTGACCAGGATACCTGCTTCATTTTGCTGGAGGCCCAAGTCATCACAGGGGGGCTTCTGCAGCCTAACTCCCCAGTTGGCTTATCACTTGAGGAAGCCCAGGATTGTGGGTTGATTGACAGCCACACCAGTCAGTCATTGTCGGAGCTAGAGGATGCACTCAACCTCATTGACCAAACCAGGCCATCTGTAGGTACAATGGTCCCAGTTGCAGCAGCAGTAGAAGAGGGGCTAATTAGGGAGGATGTAGGAGTGCGTATCCTGCACCTGCAAGTGGGAACAGGCGGGGTAAGGGCATCCTCCCAGGGGGAATGTCATAGCCTGACCAGTGCAATGGAGAAGGGCCTGCTGTCCCAGCGCATCTACAACAAGCTGTGCTGCTGTGTCAACCGGCGGCAGCTGATTGACCCAAACACTGCAGAGAAGCAAAATCTGCAAGAGCTGCTGAAGCGCTGTGTGCCTGACCCTGAGACTGGGATGCGTCTTCTGCCTGTCAACCAGCAGCCTGGAGGCAAAGTCTGTCTGCGCTCAGGCAGGAAAGTTGGCATCTTTAGGGCAGTACAGGAGGGCCTCATAGATCGCCAGGTGACCATACGTTTGTTGGAGGCCCAGTTGTTTGCAGGAGGAATTGCAGACCCACGTTCAGGTCACCGGCTCACAGTAGACGAGGCAGTTAGGCTTGGTCTGATGGATCATGACCTCGCTTGTGCCCTCCTCACCCGTCAGCTTCAAGCTGGAGGGATCCTGGATCCAGCGAGTGGGAGACGTCTTGAGTTGGATGAGGCCCTCCAGAGTGAGCTGCTGTCTCCCCGAATGGCCCTGCGTGTCCTAGAGGCTCTTGGAAACTACAATGGGATGTTGTGGCCCAAGTCTGGTGAGCTGGTCCCTATTACAGAAGCTTTGCAGCAGGGAATTGTACCAGGTGAACTTGCAAGACAAATTGTGAGCCAGCGGCATGCTGTTGGTGCTCTGTACATACCTGAGACCTGTCAAGTGGTCCCTCTAGAAAAAGCCAATAATTTACTACAGCCAAATGTGGTGGATACTCTGATGCATGTGGACATTCCAGATGTGCTGCCTGGTACAGCCCAGTCAGGTCTGAATCGACTCAGTTGGAGCTCCACCCCTTGTTCCTCTTCTCCACCTTCCTCTCCACTTGGAACTCCTCCGGCCCTCTCCACCAGCATTCAGGGGGCAGCACCTGAGGAGCAGGCTCAGCATCAGCTTGTGGACCACCTAAGGAAGCAAAGTTACATTGATGCTTACTCAGGTCAGCGGCTGGTCCTTCTTGAACCTGAACTGGTAGAATTGGCCTGTGCTGCTGAACAGAACCAAACTGATTCTCAGTTGCCTGTGTCCATTGAAGCGGCACCAGAACAATATGAAGGAGAGGGAAACAAATTCCCTATCCCTGAAGATGTTCAGATTCCTACTGAGGCTGTTAAAAGTAGTGAGTCTAAAGAAGTTATTAGGCCAGATATAGAAGGTAAGGATTTGTATGCTGAGATGGGTGATTTTGAAAATGTACAGGAAGAATTAAAAATGGAATGGACTGAAACTGAGGTGTCTGACATTGTGAAGCCAGCAGAGACGACTTGGCCTGACCAGTCTTTTTCTAAAAAGCAAAGTGAAGAATTGGTGTCACCTACTGATACAGAGCAAGGAAAGGATGTTGAGAATGAATATGAATTTTCAATGGCCACATCTACTGACTGCAAGCACGAGCCAGAAATCAGTGTGATTGACCAAACTAAACCCCTGGAGACTGCTGTACAACCCAAACAATCAGTAAAGGATAGAAGACAGCAAGGCACAGTGGGAGCTAAAACAGAGGATTTGAATCCAGAACAAAGTAAAGAAAACTTAGAAATAGAGGGAATGGCTGTGGAGCTGCAGAAAGGGGGTCTGTTGACTGAGTCTGGCCAAAGACTTCTCTTAGATGAGGTAGTTGCACAGGGAGTTCTCCCAGCGCATACAGCCGTCAAGCTCATGGCTAAAGCAGGACTCTTTGGAGGGTTCCTGGATGTAACTGCCAATGAGAGTTTCAGTGTGAATGATGTTGTACAAGAGGGGCTTATGGATGAGAACCTTTTGTCCAGTGTTGTGAAATCAGAGAAAACTCTTGCTGGAGTGGTGGACGTGGAGCGTGGACGTGTCTGCACCCTCCGAGAGGCATCGCAAAAAGGCCTTGTAGATGAAAACACAGCCACTCGGCTCCTTGAAGCACAGGTTGTGTCAGGAGGAGTGGTTGACCTCCGTAGAGACAAGAAGGTGTCTGTTACTCTCGCAGCCAATCTAGGCCTAATTGATGAAGGACAGAAAGAGGAGCTACTGGCTTTGGAGAAGGCATGTCGTGGAAAAGCCTCAGAGGCCAGTACATCACTGACTAAGGCAGCATTACAGCTGCAAATGGATGGGGTGGTTGATCCAAAAAGCAGAAAGAGTATGCCCCTAAAAAAAGCCCTGCAAAAAGGTCTAATCTCAGCAAAAGATGCACAACAAGCTTTGTCCCAGCAAGTGGCAGAAGGTGGCATGGTGCACCATGGGTCTGGCTTAAGACTGCCTGTAGATGTTGCTGTGCTGCAGGGTCTGGTTACTGATGAGATGGTTCCAGACCTTAAAAAAGTTGAGCAGGTTCGACAAGGAGAAAAGCCATTTGTTTCAGAACCCGATGCTGCTCTCTTCCAGGCAAGCACTGGTTCAGTTTTTGATCCAGTCTCAGGATCGAGACTTACATTAACTGAAGCCGTTGCTGAAGGCCTCTTGGATGACAGCATAGCAAACAAAGCCATGACATTTCCTGGTGTAAATAGTGGAGTTATGGACCCACATAGTGCTAGAATCATACCATACTTGGATCTTGTGAATCAGGCCAAGATTGACATTGAGACTGGAAGACGGTTCCTGGAAGTAAGACCTTTTGAAGGGGTTCTTGATGCAAAGACTGGCGAGTTATTGACCCTACCTCAGGCAGTTGAATCCCACCTTGTTGATCCAGTACCAGCATTTAGGATGCTTCAAAGTCAGGCAGATACTGGAGGGGTCATTGACATCTTCAGTGGAGAGCGTTTGCCTTTACCCGAAGCTGTTAACAGAGGCCTTATTACAGATAATATGGCCAAGGAAATTGCTGCAGATCAGTTTGTTAAAGGAGGCCTGATCGATCCAGTCACTGGGGAGAGAGTATCCAATCTAAAGGAGGCAATACAAGACGGCTTAATTTCCAAAAACATGGCAGAAGCTATCCAGGACAACTTGAGTTCTACTGATGAAGATGAATATGTAGAGGAGAAGAGTTCAGGGACATTGGTCTCATCCACAAATGGCTCATGCAGTCCACTGTTTATATCAACACGGTCAAACCAAGATAAGCAGATAGAAAAGTCAGAAGAGGATGCTGATTCACCTCCTGTGGATTCTACTCAGACTGTTGAGGCTATCTTGGCATCCAAGGATAAGTCAGATATTTTACCTTTGGATGAAGTTAAGCCATTGAATGTTGATGAGCAGCCTCAGTCATCAGATATTGAGGGAAAAATCCATGAAGAGTTTGACTCGTTGGGCGGAACGGTTATTGAGTCTGATGGCTCAATAGAAGCATTGACACAGTTTGCATTAAATGCTGAGAGGAGGATTCAGCAAGCTCTTACTGAAATACTTCCTCTGCAAAGCTTAGAAACTGACCAATCCTCTAGACTGTCGGGACCAGAGGCAGTACATGAAATTCAGTCTCAGCTAAGCTTAGACACCGTCTTACCTTGTGAAGAGGCCATGGAAGACATCAAAACCAATGTAGAGCCCTCAGCTACTTTTGTTCTCCCCAAACAGGTGCCTACAGCAATATCTGAGGATACTAATCAGTTTGATGTGGACTCAAGCCGTAAGATCCAGTCTACCGACATGCAGAGTAGTGTCATTAGTGAGACCAGAGACAATTTACTTGTAATGAAGGATGTAACCTCTGAACCTCCTCCATTACAGGTCTTTGCTGATGAAATGATCACCACCAGTAAACTGGAAGACAAAGCAGAAGATCAGAAGCATGGAAACCCAGAGGAAGATGTTACAGTTGAAAACACTTGTACCTATGTACACCCACCAATTCATGATACTGGTTCACTCGATTCTCCTATTGTTATGCTGTCTAAAGAAATTCAGGAGGATGAAAGAAGACATTCAATTGTGAGTACGGAGACACCTAATGGTTCTGCAGGAACAATGATGGAAACAACATTGGAGGGTTTGAGTCATGGGGTTGAGAGCCCATTTGATTTGCAACCACAAATTAGAGAATATTCTTCTAAGGACAAACCTTCCAAACATTTGGAAGAAGAAAAGCTGGTTGAGATTGCTGGAGCACAAGAACTTCCTGGGCAGACAGAAAAGAAAAAGAAGAAAAGAAAAGCTGAAGTAATTAGAGATCCTGTTGTGAGTATGGAAAAAGATGATTGCCCTGCAGAAATACTGATGGAAACCTCACCAGTAGATTTGCCTCAAGGGGCTGAGAGACAGTTTAATCAACAACCTCAAACCACAAAAGATGCTTCAATTGACAAAATTGAAATTGTGGAAACTGAAAAAGTGGGTGAGATTACTGAACAGCATGTTGGTGTACAATCAGAAAAGAAAAAGAAGAAGAAGAAGAAAGGTGGAATAATAGATCCTTTTGCAAGTTTAGGAAAGGTTGATGGTACTGC
Organism: Limnothrissa miodon; assembly: GCA_017657215.1. NCBI lineage: Eukaryota > Metazoa > Chordata > Actinopteri > Clupeiformes > Clupeidae > Limnothrissa > Limnothrissa miodon. The sequence goes on along the minus strand of JAGFZM010006376.1, from coordinate 19,325 downwards.
AGGAAAAGATGTAGAAATAACCCAGGATTTGTCTCAAAAACCAGAAAGAACATTTGATCAACACCTGCAAAGTACTAAGGATGTCTCTCACAAAGAAATTTTGTTAACAAAAGAGGAGATGGTTGAGCTCACTGAAATGCAAGTTGATGAACAAACAGAAAAGAAAAAGAAAGAGAAAATTGAATATTCTGCCGCGGGTTTGCAGCCTGATGATTCTACACGAACAATGGTGGAAATAAAAACAGTGGATTTGGCTCAAGGGGCAGAGTCTCAATTTGATCAGCCACCACTATCCTCAGATCAAAACTACAATCCTGTTGTGGAAGCAGAACAATCCTTTGAGGTTTCTGAAGAGCAAGTTGTTGATGGTCAGGCTGACAAGAAAAAGAAGAAGAAAAAGAAAGGAAAGAAAGGTAAACAGCAAGTGGTAGAGGAAAATGAGGAGAAAAAAGGACATGACGGTAAAGAAAATGAAAGCATAGATGTTGTAAAAACAACTCCAACACCTCACGAAAAAGAGGCATTACTTATGAAAGCCAAAGAGAGTCTCTTGAGGAAAGTGTTTGAACGAGGAGTCAGTGAAAGGCAGGTTGGAGAGGAGCTTGAAGCACTCCGTCAGGTTGCTTTGAAGAAAGAGCATCTTGAGGAAGAATCAAAGATTGAAAAGAGACCATCCACTAGCATGTCTACTCTGAAGGAGATTGATTCCCCAGAGAAGCAGGAAAGAAGTAGCAATAGCACTCATCTGCAACAAGATTCTCACACTCCGTTTGTTGCTATAGAAGAGCCAAATGACCAAGAGAAAAGTTATGTAGCCGAAATCAGGAACAAATCGGCAGTTGCCAGTGCTTCAGCTGAGAGTCCAATCACAGCATTTTCTAACAGTCCAGAGGAGACAACGTGTCTCTTAACAGAAGGTCAGCAAAGAGAGGGCAGTGTAACAAAGTTGAAGATTAGTGGTGGTGATCAGATTGCCCCTTCTCCTGAAGTTATAGAGATTGAGCAAATGGAACAGTTGGTGGAGGAAATAATTTTGGATCCTGTTAGACTACCAGAAGTGATAACTTCTCACAGAGTTGATACAGATGTTATTATTGAAGAAACTCAAGAGATACACACTCAAGAGGCTAACAATGCTCTTGACAAAGATAGTCGGGCTCTTGCACCATCTTTAGTTCAACAAGTCCAACCAGTGCCTGTCGAACCAACTCTAGAGATAAGCACTAGTCAGTTGATGGCAACTCTCTCTTTGTCATCTGATGGTGAAAGCTCACAACCCCTGCCTCATGCACTTAAAGCCACTAGTGACAGCAGCCAAAGTGACATTAAAGAGGAACCTCATAGTTTGGAAACCCGAGAGGAGTCAGGTCCTTTAGTGTCAGAGGAAATCCCTGAGTTGGACACCACTGAGGGCTGGGAGGAGGAAAAGAGAGATCCGGAGATAAGCACTAGCCAGCTGATGCCAACTCTCTCTTTGTTGTCTGAGGGTGAAGGCTCACAACCCCTGCCTCATAAACCAGAGGTGGAGCAGGTGGAACTTCAAGCCACTAATGACGGCAGCCATAGTGATATCAAAGTGGAACCTCATAGTCTGGAAACCCCAGAGGTGTCAGCTCCTTTAGCGTCAGAGGCAATCCCTGAGTTGGACACCACTGAGAGTTGGGAGGAGGAAGAGGGAGATCCTGGTGATAAAAGGGAAGAGATAAAAGCAGCTGAGATGGTGCAAAAGAAGAACACTAAAAAAATAATCAAGGTCAGCATTGCTTTGTGCTTTTCACAACATGCTTGATTTGAACTTCATTGATGTTTCATTTCATTTCATTTTTTTGGTCTTGCTACCATAGGCCTCCTTGGCTCGTCAAAGGTGTCTTGAAAATGACCAACAGATTGTAGCCCTGCTGTCCATGGTTAGACACATTGAGGTTCGCCTCAAACAGCAGCAACAGCAAGCAGTAGGTTGCAGCCTTGTCGCTCTGAATGAGATCATCAAACAGACTGAGGTAGGAATAAGATGTACAGTACTATCGCTTATTCTAGATGCAGTTTGTTGTTGACTGTTTTGACTCCAGAGAAAACCATAAGACCATACGATTCGTGTTTACATTCTGTATCCTTTTCTGAATAGGCCCTGGCTCTGGAGCTCACTGATTTGGAGTCTGAGATTAACAAGGAGGTGGATGCTGCTATGAATCTGCTTGAGACCTGCTCAGAGGAAGTTCCTCCTCAACTGTTGAAGGCTTTGGAGAAGGACAGACGAAGCTTGGCCCGCTCTTATGAAGCTGCAAAACGACTATCACAGAATTCTTTGCAAGGCTTAAAAGATAACATTAATTCACAAGAGGTAAATACTTAAGTCTCTAGTTTACATAGTTTAAAGATGTTTAAAGATGTGTTATCCTTTAATAATAACTGAGATTAACTATTGTTTTTTTTGCTGTTCTAAGTAATGTCTATGACCTTTTGTTGAAAAGGAGGCTGTGAGGTTAGAGCTTCAGTCTCTTGGGGAGCGCACAGAAAGACTTCTCGACTGGCTCAGTGACACAGACACACAGATGGGACAAATTGAGGGACTGACTGGAAAAGACAGTAGCCCAGAACAACTCACACAAAGACTGCAGCTCTGCAAGGTATGCCTCCCACACACGTACGTGTATTTGATCATGACTGTTTTTTCGTTACGATTCTCTGCAACTTTCTGGTCCTTTCATTTGAACTCTTGAATTTACCTTCTTGACTTCTGTTCCTCTCAAGTTCAAATACTGAATCACTTAATGTCTTCACATTCCTAGTTCAGCCCTATGCCATGAATAAGTGTATCTTCAAAAAGTATATCTTGGAGCATATTTTTGCATGAATTTCTTTTGAATTCTGACTTTCCTGTGGGATAAAAATAAGACAATCTAATCTCTGATTGCATCTTGTGATTATAACAATGCTATCTTGAGGGCTGGTATTATATACAGTATCTTATCTCTAAATTGCCATTGTGAGACTGGTTCAGTTTTAAAGTCACGCAGCAATGCCTTTTAGCATTTAGTAATACATCGTAATAATAGTATAGTAAATAGTATAGTAATAAATCGAGAATTGTTTTGGGGGTGTGATGGCAAATGTTTATAAAAAGCTAAAGTATTTTTTCCTGATTCATATGGTTATAGTTTTAGGTATAGTACAGTATACATTGTCATTATTCTTTTTCCTCATCATCTGTCTTAGAATGTGCAGGATCAGTTCATTGGGCGCTCCAGTGATGTGAATTCAGTGGTGATGGACGTCCAGGTGTTCATTTCGGAGCATGCTCAGGATCTGTTGCCCGAGCAAAGCAGGCACTTACTTGGGCAGCTGCAGCAGCTTCAGGGGGCCTTCCACCAGGCCTCTGGTCGTACACAGGCCCGAGTCGAGGCCCTCTCTGCCCAGAAAGCAAGGGAAGAGGAGAGGGAAGGCCTGGAGAGGAAAAAGAAGCTGGAGGAAGAAAAGAGAGTGACTGAGAGCAACAGGGAGAGAGAGGTTTGGAGATACCTGGATGGATGCCTGCTGTGGATAATGCTTTCCAGAAACAGAAACTCACTCACTGTTAACACCCACAATAACACCCACAATCTCTCAGTGTTGAGTAATGCTATTCAAAATTAGTTTGGCATGACTAATGAGATCTCTTTAGTACGGCTCAAAAGCACTGCACACTTCGCATTAACATAGAATTAACAGAGAATTCCAGTCTTTGCTTGTGAATTTGAACTCACTCACACTCATCTGTTTTAATATCAGTGACTGAATAAATTAGGCTTTCACTGCCTAAGGCAGAGCAGTGCATCTTAGCTTTCTAGTGCTACTACCAGAACTGGCTTCAGATGTGTGCTTCTTCGCATGTTTGGTCCTCTTTTCTTAATGTGTGTATTAACTAGTCTGCCTTGCTCCTACAGATGCCCACAGAAGAAAAATGCTTTTGCCCCTTGGGAGATTTAAAATCAGCTCCTGCTTTTATGAAAGGCTATCACTTCCCCCTCTCCTCCCAATACTCAATATCAGCCACGGGAAGGAGAGGGGGAATTCAATGCACTTTCCCCCCCCCCACACGTGTGGGTTATAAGTCCACTGTTTATGTTGCCTATGTGTGCAGTTGTTTATTCATGGAAATGTTGTTGTCTGCTTGTGTGTGATTTCTGGACACATCCTGCTCAAACTCTGGCAAAAAAGCATCTGCTCTTTAATGATAGTTGGGGTGAAAATGCAAGCGTTCACGGTGTGGCAGTTTTGTGCTGTGTTTGTGTGTGTGTGTGTGATATGCAACCTTTGAGGCAAGATGATGTTAGTGATGTTAGAGCAAAATCAGCTTAGAACACTGACCACCCTATTAACAATAGTTCCATAAGGTGCAAAGGCCTTCACCATAATGGTTACCTCTCCCCCTCTGCTGTGAAGGTGGTTCAGCAGCAGAAGGCAGAATGTTCCCAGAAGTTAGAGGGCCTCACCATGTGGTTGGCTGGAGCAGCCAGCTTGCTGGCCAGCCAGAAGAAGGTTAGAGCAGAGACCGGAGATGTGAATGAACTGCAGCAGAGACAGAAGGAGTTACAGGTGAGCTTGTCAGTCCCCAATGCTACTTAAGACAGTATAGGTAGGTCTCAAAAAATATTACAGTAAACCAATACAAAAATATGTTATTGATACTGAAATGTTGGCCTTCTGTACTTTTTTCTGTACAGTTTTGCACGCATTACTACACAATGATATCATGTTTTTCAACATTTTGTGTGGTGTTATTACTAGCCACAGTTTCTCAACATATCATCTTCAGTTCCCAATAGTAGTCTAACAAATGGCACATTTCCTTTATGATGGGCTGGTGTTGACAGGATGTTCAGAAAGACCTGAAGACCAAACAAGAGTCTGTGATGGAGGCCATTCGCTCAGTGGAGGAGTTCCTGGCTGAGCGTGGGGACAGCCTGAGTGCAGAGGAGCGGGCCAACCTGCAGGGGACGCTGTCTCGTCTGAAAGAGCAGTACCACTCTCTGACCGACACCACCCAGTCATCTCTGGCCCAGCTGGACTCAGCCATCAGCACCACAGTCCAACAGAACACACAGAGAGTACGCTCCACTAACCTCACCTCCTGTTGGAGACAATGTAGATGTTTGTAGACGTTGTAGATGTTTCTAGATGTTGTAGATGTTTCTAGATGTTGTAGATGTTTGTAGATCTTTTAATATGCGTCAATTCTGAGTATTTTATACAAAAATAAAGGTTTTGTTAAACCTTCAGTTGGCTTCAGTGAACTGGTTGACGAGCAGCATTACTTGGCTAAATGGGCAAATAGTTTGACTCACGCTCATGCTCTGTTCTCCATCTCTGACCCTAAAGGCAAAGGCAGCGGAGGAGATGCAAGAAACTCAGGGGAAAATTGACACGTTGTTGAAAGAGCTCTCCTCTTTGGACCAACCTGACCGGAGACGGTCCCTGGGAGAAATGGTGACGGATTCTGCCTCCTCCCCAGCATCCCAGGGTAGCTTGCAGTCTCACAGCGGCATGCTGCAGGTGCGTGCAACTCATGTAGTCAGAAATGAATGACTGAGATTATTTAACTGCTCTCTAGTGCAAAAATGGTTCAAGGTAGCATGTTTCTCAGGCAGTTTAGGTTTAGCTGTAGGTTATTATCTGAAAGCAACTTGGATTGTTTAGAGATTCTATAAATGTGATTGTCAGTTGCTTAATTGCATTGGCAATGTGTGTCTGTGTGCGTTTACAGGGTGAGCTGCAGCAGCTCCAGGAGCAGCAGGCTCACCTACTGCAGGTGTCCCAGTCGGTGCGCTCCCTCCTGGCCCAGCCCGACTCTAGTGTGCCCCCGGAGGAGAAGCAGCGCCTGCGCGCCCAACTTGACCGGCTGCAGAGCGAGCACCAGGAGCGACTGCAGCGCTGTCAAGACCAGCTGCGCCGCGCTGACGCCTTGCAGGATGACCTCGCAAAGTTCCTGCAAGAGCACGGAGACCTGGCATCATGGCTGGAACTGAGCGAGGGCCAGCTACGCTCCATGGGGGAGGGAGAAACTGACGCACAAGGGCTAAAAGACAGACTGAACGAACACAAAAAGGTATTGACAGTGGGGTGTTAGTGGGGCTATGGTTAAGGAATGTAGCTAGCATGCTGGTAGCCTAGAAATTGTGGGTTTGAATCCTGGCTGCAATCATTGTGTTCTTGAGCCATGGAACTTAACCCTAAGTTGCTCAAGGGGGCACTAGCCCTGATGTAATTGATAGTTGCCAAATGTAAGTCACTGTGGATAGAAGTATCTGCTAAATCTGTAAATTTAAACTGACTATTTGGATTAATTTATGCATTACCTTAGGTGCAGTGTGTGATTTAAGTCACCACATTGAAACTATTAGATCATAGTTACAGCATTAATTATGTATTTATGATGTTTTGGTAAAGAGTAATATGGCTTATATTTGCTCATACATTTGGTGTCCATAGAAATCTCATCTTAACTCCTCTGTGTCTTTGTCCCTCAGTTGGCGGAGGATGTGATCTGCCACAAGGCAGACCTGCGCTTCGTGACCATCTCAGGTCAGAAGGTTCTGGACTCTGTCCAAGGTGCTCTGGAGCGGGTTGGCGGGGAAGACCCGGCCCTAGAGGAGACCAAACAGATAGTCGGGGATCGGCTCCAGGATGCCACACAGCGTTATGGTGCACTGCACACCAAGGTACACAAACACACACATACACACACACACACACACACACACACACACACACACTGCAGTACAACATAGGGGACATCTCATGTAGAAGAGTAACAGTAATTCATCTGTATGAATGAGACTGAATTATGTGAGAGAGAAGAGATTTTGTAAACACAAATTCTCCCCCCCCCCCCCCCCCCCCCCTCAGTCATCCGACCTGGGCACTCGTCTGAGTGGCCTTGTGGAGCGCCATCAGCAGTACCAGGATGATGCAGGTTCACTACAGACCTGGCTGACAGCCCAGGAGCAGAATCACTGCGCCATGAAGCCCAGTGCTGAAACCACAGACCCACAGGCACTACAGAACTCACTGAAGGCCGTACAGGTGAGACATATCATCCCATAGAAACATCCACATACTCAATACCGCAAGTGTAGAACCAAGAATCTAATGTTTTTTCGATGCCCTGCCACACTCGTGTGTGTGTGTGTGTGTGTGTGTGTGTGTGTGTGTCAGCTGTTGCAGGATGAGCTGGCGGAGCGCTCCGTGCAGCTGGAGAGGGTGAAGAGGGCAGGCCGCGAGCTGACCAGCGCTCAGGAGACGCCCAGACTCAAGGCGGAACACGTGCTCAACACCACAGGTATGTGCCAACCCCACAGACCCCCTCTCAGCACTCACCTTCTCTCTCTGGAGAGGGACAGTGCATGTAGAGCCATGTACCTATTTATTTTGCAAGGTTTTCATACAAAACCACAGTATGCTTTGAAAGGAGGTTGTCCTACCTCAGGGCAGCCTCTTTGCTATTTAAAACTTCTTTTGCTGTCAGATATTTCAGACTCATTGCAGTTTTATCATAACATGACCAACAAATTACTTTCTGTTATGCATTTAATCTGTCTTTTTGCACAATATTTGGAAATGAATCCACTATATCAAATCTTGTGCCCGTCTAGAACGTCTGGAGGGTCGCTTTGGCTCTCTGTCCGAGTCGGCATCGGCCCGAGCAGAGCAGCTTCAGACGGCCGTGGCCCAGTCAGTCAGTGTGCAAGAGGGGCTGAGGACGCTGCTCTCCTGGTTAAATGGGCTTCCATTGGTTCCAGGGCCCGTTCAGCCCACTGCCCAAGCCGTGCAAGAGGCCCTCACTCAGAACCAGGTAAGAATACACACATATTCATCAGTTCCATCTCTCAGGAGTTACCGTAAGTGGATCACATAAAAGACAGAAGATAAGTCTTTATTTCTGTGTCTTGTCTTAAAGAGGCACTCAAAAAATCGCTTAGAAATTGTTTTTTCTGTTAGACTGGTCTGTTGTGTTGCAAACGGCGATTGAGTGCACTGCTGTACAGCCCTGTATAGTGAATATGAAACTTGCAACTTCTGAGGGAGTGTACACTACAGCAATACAGCTAACTGTACAGAGCTCCCCCCACAGGTTTGTGGCATTTAATGCAGGGTTAAAAACAGACTTACTGAGTGCCTCTTTAAGTCTTGTTTTAACTTTAGTAAGTCTTGTGCTCTTTATAACCACAATTGGTCCCAGCAGTGTCAATGGCATACACACCTGTAAAGGTGAGAACTCTCCCTCCCCTCAAATGCCCCAGTCCATACACACACGCATACACACTACATATTCACACACACACACACACACACACACACACACACACACACACACACTCAGCCATGCCCTGTTTTCACACATTTTAGAAATTGCGTCAGGAGCTGCTGTCCCACCAAGGCAGTGTAGATGCGACACGCGAGTCTGTGTCCCGGCTCCTCCAGACAGCAGACGCCACGGCGGCCTCCGGCCTCAAGGGGGAGCTGCAGGAGCTGAGCCAGCGCTACAGCACAGCCCAGACACAGCAGACTAAGCGGGAGGGGGAGCTCCGAGAGCTCCTGCCAAAGCTAGAGAGCTTCGAGCGGCTCAACGCCGACCTGCGCAGTTTCACCCAGAACCACCAGAGGGCGCTCAGCCCTGCCGGACAGCCTGACCGCAGCGTGGGGGACTACAGACAGATCATAGAGGTACACAGGCTGCTCTGTGATTATTTACATTAAGGCCATTACATAAAGGCCATTACTGTATGTCTTTAGAGAGCATTTATTTTTATGTCCTGGTTATGTGATTATGTGTTTAAATAAACAATTGCATTGCAAGAGGCTTGGTCATCACTGGCAAAATATTAATGCCGTTTAAATTCAATTATGTTGTTTCAATTCTTTTGTCTGCCACTAAGGTGTAAAACTTTGTTTAATGTTTTTCTTCTTAGTTTTTGATGCCACCTTGGTTTTGTTTTCAGTCATTTTCATTTCAGTGTCTAGATTTAGACTAGAGCTTAGCTTTCTCTTTGTGGCCTGTAATTCCATGCTTTATATTGCCAAGCTGCATATAAGAAAATAGCTGTCCTCTCTCTATTCACTTTCTGTGGACAAAATACCTCTCTCTTGTATCCTATATTTGTATGCATAGCATTTAGAATGTTCTTGTTACCAATGTGCATCTGAATTATAAATATAAACATCAGTATCATCATTGATAAATCTGCCAACATGGCTTCTTTTTCAATGGCCTTTGTTTTTGGATAGTAGATCCATAACAACACAAGCTTCAGACAGAAGATCACCTTGTCAGTGTTGCCTTAAGAATGAAGGCTCTGTTATATTAACATGATGACAGTTGTTTGCTGTGGAGAAAAGATGAAAGAAAACTAGCTCAATGAGTGTGACTGAGGGATGAATGGTGATGACTGACTGTGTCTCTTCACAGGGCATCAGGTCAGATCTCATGCAGGAGGCCGGCCAGCTCAAGGCTTTCGTGGATCTGGGCAAAGACCTGAGCCAGGCGTCCACCCTCACAAACACACAAAGCCTTTTAGACACAACCAAAGAGGTGGCTGATGAGTTCACCACGCTGGAGGCCAACGTCAATGACAGGTAAGCTCCCACCTGCTCAAACCATCCAGTTTATCACCAGTGAGAGAAAGCAGTTGGGCCACTCAGCAACAGCAATATTGATGTTTTTTATTCCATTATTAAACACATTGTGTCACAGGACCCCACATTAAATAATGGGGGAATGTCATCAACACATAGACCAATACATTTCCACATTGTTGTTCCTTTTCTAGTGTTTTGAATCTTGCCCAGTTATCTATGAGAGAGAAAAGAACAAACAACACACCCCAGCACAACCATGAATTGTTGTTTCAGTTGCCCATGTTTCCTTGGGCAAAAGTGTGTGTGTGTGTGTGTGTGTGTGTGTGTGTGTGTGTGTGTGTGTATTTTGGGAAGTTTTGTTCTGAAAGAAAGGACTGTGTATGATTTGAATAAGCGTGAACATTAGCTTTCTATCAGTAGCCTCTGTTTCTTCCAAATATAGTCCAATCACAGTGGAACACATCACACAAGAAAAGGGCACATTGCGTCAGAATGTTTAAAATCCTGTCATTTCCTGGAATAAAACTTTTTATAACTTCAGTATAATTACTCTTTGTTTGAGTGTCAGCAGATTAATTAAGCATGACTGCTCAGAGCAGATTTGTTTAGCCTTAGGTTAAAGAGAACGAAGGGGTCAAATCAGCCCTCGTAAACAGTAGTGATCCAGAGTTTTTATTAAAGTTAATCCCCCTCAAACCTGACACTGTACAAAAGAATATCTTGCGTCTGGAATGTGTTTTAAGCTGTTTTTTAATCTTCCCAGATGACCGAAGACTTTAAAATCTCATAAATTCCTTCAGCCCAACCCACTAGCAGCATGAAAGGAAAAACTGTCCTAATGCCCCAATGTTTTTTGTTTCTCCTCTCCCCACCCATCCTTCTGTTTCTGTCTCTCTGTTTCTCTCCTTCTTCCTCGCCCTGGCATTCTCTCTCTCTCTCTCTCTCTCTCTCTCTTTCTCTCCCCCCCTCAGGTTTGGTGCTCTGCAGAGCTGTGAGCAGCAGCTGGCTGAGTTCCGCTCGCTCTCCGGCTCCCTCCTCAGGTGGCTGCAGGCGTCGCAGGAACATCTGCCTGCCAAAGAGCCCAGCCTCACCACCGAGGCCCTGCAGAGGAGGGTACAGCAGCTGGAGGTGTGTGTGTGTGTGTGTGTGTGTAAGAGTGCGCGTGTGTGAGTAAACATGTAGTCTGCTGTTCTGTGAAAGAGCAGCATTCTTGAAAACACAGTTTGCCTAAGGCTGTGTTTGCTCTGATTACATTCCGCCTCCCCCGTGGCCGTGTGGTAGATCTCGCTGACGGTGCACCTGTGAGGGAATATTGGTGCTGAGCTAGGAGGAGGCAAAGCATTCAACATTACTCTTCTCTAACAATGGGTGATGAATACAACTCTTCAGACAAGCAGAGTTGAATATAAACTTTACTTAGCATCACAATTCAGAGCTAGATATTACGATTCATACAAACCCATTGTAATATATGGAGCACTCCATCTTGTTTCAGAAACCTGTTTATGTATTGGATCATGTCTTACTAATACACCTCTTAAAATATATATATTAGTTAGTTGTCCATGACTTCATAAGACTTCATTTTGCTCCCGTAAAAGAAAATGTTAACAATAAAATAGCAAAAAGTTTCACAATAAAATAGCAAAATACACTCAGCACACAGTGAATACAGGTGAAGTATACTAACCCTGAGCGGCCTCTGTGTGGCGCTGCCGAGCTCACCCTGTCGACTGTTGTCCCCCACAGGAGCTGCTGGAGCAGTGGAAGGCCCAGGGCGGGCGCGTGCAGGAGCTGAGCCGCAACAGCGCCGAGCTGGAGACCCTCATCATCAGCGTCACCACGCCCCACAGCAAGACTGGTAACTCATCAGCCAATCAGAGCACTGGCGCTTAACTCAGTCGGCCAATCGGTCTGCCCTGTTCACGTGATCCCAAAACTTCCCGTGTTTTGATGTGTGATGTTTGTGTGTGTGCGTTAGTGTGATGATGCATGGCCTTTTGTGTGATGCTTAATGTACTATATGTGTGGTGGTGTTGTAAGGCATACTGTATGTTCTTTGTGCTTTTTGAGTGTGCGTGTGCGTGTGCGTGCGCGTGTGCGTGCGCGTTGCCAGAGCCAGTCTGAGTGTCCAGTGTCTTTCTCCCAGGTGTGCCACAGGTTAATGGTGCCAGCAGTCCCAGCAGTGTCAATGGCATACACACCTGTAAAGGTGAGAACTCTCCCTCCCCTCAAATGCCCCAGTCCATACACACACACACACACACACACACACACACACACACACTCACCCATGCCCTGCTTTCACACATTTTAGCCTCCTGTCATCTCTCCTACCTCTCATCTCTTTCTCTCTCTCTCTCTCTCTCTCTCTCTCTCTTTTTTTTTTTTTTCTCTCTATCTATCCCTCACTCTCTCACTTTTTTTTCTTCTGTTGTTCAAGTTGCCTTGAGCACTAAGATGCTCTGATAATTCAGCTTCCTTAGGACAGGTTCTCTCATGCTGCTGCATTGCCTCCCTTTACCTGCTTGTGTGTTTGGATTCAAGTGTGTGTGTGTGTGTGTGTGTGTGCGCGTGTGTGTGTGCGCGTGCGCGTGTATTTGCTTTGTTTGTCCGTCAGGCTGCTCCTTGTTGGCTTCTTTCTTGTGGCAGATCCATTCTGTCCCATTCCATGACGTTCCTTTCACCCTCGCTGTCAGTTGTGTTTCCTCGGAGTTGTGTTTGTAGGCTCATCACCAAGGGCCTTCCATCATCCTCTATCGCATTCCTTCCATATCCCATCATCCTTTCTGTTGACCTTTGCCCTCTCCCCTCAGACCTGACCGAGATCCAGGTGGCTGTGGCAGACGTGACTGGTCGGTACGAGCAGCTGGGGACAGAGCTCACCCAGAGGCGAGACACGCAGCGAACAGCACTGGAGCTGCGGCAGCATGCACGTGCAGGGGCAGAGACGCTCTCCCATTGGCTGGGCCAGCGCGAGCAGAGCCTGGCTGCGGGGCAGGCCGCCTCCCCTTCACGGCCTGAGGTGGTGCGCGCTCAGGCACAGGAGAACAAGGTGGGCTGACCCTCCAATCACTGAGGCTCTCACTCTAGATAGATTTGCTTTTGTTATTCTTTGTCCTATTAAAATGCTTTATATCTTTACATAGTATTTACTATTTGAACAAGTCAGCAACATGTAGAACTGGACAGATGTAATACATGCAATGATATAGGCACAATGATGCAAGCCTTCATAACTTAACTGCAAACATTAGCTTAAGAAATGTGTTATAGAGAGATAGAAGCATTATTTCTGTGATCCTTAGTTGGAAGCAGTATTAGAGTTGTACCATCCACGACCATGAGACCATGACGGACGTGGATCATGTGCTTGTAGCCAAGGACTATACTGTTAATGTCAAACACTGTAAATGTCTAACTGCACGCAGGGGATAAAAAGGGCAGTTCCAGACACACAGTTCCACTGTGTGGGTTTAATTACAGTATTTCTCAGTATTGTACATTTAACATTAATTTACAAGTGGTAACAGACAAGCCCAATAATGCTATGAGACAGTAATGCACATACAGCTTGTTGATATACATTACATGGCACCACAATAATATAACATTTGTCCAGTAGTTAAGAATTTAATCTGTTATAACAGAAAGATATAAATAAAAACTATAGTGTTGGATGCTTGTCAGTAAAACAACAATAGTGGAAATGATGTTCCAAAGGAGGCTGTGTGCTGAGTAAACTGTGGGGTGTTCCTGTGTGCAGGCGCTGATGTCGGAGTTGGCAGAGCAGTCTGGGAAGGTGGAGGACTTAAAGAGCACTTTGAAGAAGCTGATCGCTGAGAATCCAGACTCCCCAGAGGTGGATGTCTGGAAGCAGCAGCTCAGGGAAATTGGTAATATGTGTGTTTGTGTGTGTATCAATGAGAGTATTGTCAGGTGTTTTAATCAGCAATGCAACATAAGTTGAAAACCTTTAAAGTGTGTGTGTTTGTATGATAATGATCACAAGTGATGTTATGTGTTGTTGAAAGGCAGATCACAATAATGCCACTGCATTAATAATCATAATGAGAGATCAGTGTTACATTAGATCAAAGATACATTAGATACCTGACCACCCAAACAAACAAATAAAATCCAACTGTCAGTCTGATGCTGGTCTCACGTTTGTTATCTTTAGCGCTGCTGCTATGTTTCTGATCAACTGATCAATCTCCCTCCTAGACTCGCGCTGGGAGAAGGCCAATCAGACGGCAGCTCAGAGGCAGGCGGAGCTGGAGACGTGTGCTGATAGGCTGGGCAGTTTTGCCTCGGCCGCCAGTCAGCTGGGCCCCTGGCTCAAGGAGAAGGAGCTGATGATGAGTGTGCTGGGCCCGCTGAGCATCGACCCCAACATGCTCAACACACAGAGGCAGCAAGTGCAGGTACTGATACACACACACACACACGTGTACACACACACATGTACATACACACACACCACTACTGAGTAACAATTGAGGCAAATCAGTGAAAAGTTATCCCCCTCTACAATTGTATATCGGCAACAAACATTTCTCCTTGGTTTGCCAAACAAAACAAAAAACATTTAGCTTTTTTTTTTTTTTTTTCCTCCTCACCCCACCTTTTTGGAGGGCAAATTTAAACTCAATATTAAACTCAACATAAAATATTCATATATTCCCCTAAGTGTTAAATTGTCAATTAATCCAATTTAGGAAGGGGTCTCCTTTATCACTTACAACAAAAAAAAATCTAAACAGAAATACAGGTTGAGAAAACTGTTTACCTTATTTCAACCCTTACCTGTGCACATGAACATGCTTAAGTTATAAGTGACACATACAGCTGATTCTGCACAGTGCTAGTAAGTGATTCCTTAGTGATTCAATGTAATCATCATTAAGGAAATTCTTTTCTGATCCTGAGCTGTGTCTCTCCTCTCTGGCCCCCAGTTCATGCTGCGAGAGTTTGAGACCCGCAAGCCGCAGTTCCAGCAGCTGACGCAGGCGGCCGAGGGCATCCTCTCTCCGTCTGACGAACAGCAACAGCAGGGATCCCCGGAGCTGGCGGAGGTGCGCTCGGAGCTGGGCTCCATCTCGCAGCAGTGGGAAGGCCTGACCTCGCGGCTGGCGCTGCGCTCGGAGCAGATCGAGCGCGCCCAGGGCACCAGCGAGCGCCTGCGCTCCCTGCTGTCGGAGCTGGGGGAGCGGGTGGCGGCGCTGGGCGAGCGTCTGGACGCGCAGGGCTCGCTGAGCGCCCAGCCCGAGGCGCTGCGGCGCCGGCTGCAGGAGACGGGCGAGGTGCGGGCCGAGCTGGAGCAGAGGCGCAAGCAGCTGGCTGAGGCCGAGACGCTGTGCGGAGAACTCAGCAGCATCGTGGTCGAACCCTACCTCAGAGACGAGCTTCACAAGAGACTGGAGAGCGTCAGCGGGCCCCTCAGGAGTCTGGAGGAGAGAGCTGGTGAGTGTGTGTGTGTGCGTGTGTGTGGGTGTGTGTTGGAGTGAGTATGTGTGCGTGACCCTGTTTGTACTGCTAAAATCAATGCATGTGTGGGCACTAATCTCAAACAGAAGTGGGTGGCACCATAACCAGGCACCATCTCTGTTTGTTAGGATTTCTGTTGTGTACAACACTGAACAGCTTCAGTATGTTGCTTTAGATTCAATGTTGGATTTGGACGAGTGTTCCTTCTGTTAGTAAAGCTTCTTTTGGTCTCTTCCTCCCCCCTCTCCCCCCCCTCCAGCGGATGGTCTGTCCCAGTTGCAGGCTGCTCTCTCCAGCACGCAGCAGTTCCAGCAGATGTTTGAGGAGCTGCGCAGTTGGCTGGACGAGCACGAGGGGTCAGCTCAGGCGAGTGCGGGCGCTCTGCCCTGCCGTGTGGAGGCGCTGCGTAAGCTGCTGTCTCAGCACGAGGACCTCCAGCGCAGCGTGGCGCAGCAGAGGGGCCCCTACGAGCTCATCCAGGCCGAGGGCGCCACCCTGCTGGCCACGCTGCCCCCTGGTGGCGAGGAGCGCTCCACACTGCAGACGCGCCTGGCCACTCTCCGGCAGGACTGGGACGGGCTGAACCAGCGCGTGGGTGAGCGTCAGGCGCGGCTGAAGGAGACGCTGGCCAGGGCCGAGCAGTATCAGCAGCACCGCGGCGAGCTGGAGCCCTGGCTGGCCGAGAGCGAGCGGCACGAGGCCGAGGTGCGTCCGACGCTCGATGCGGCCGCCCTGGACGAGGCCCTGCAGGCCGTGCGTCAGCTGGGGCTCGACCTTGAGCGCCGGCGGCCGCAGCTGGATGCACTCAACTCTGCCGCCGACCAGCTCCTGGAGCTGAGCCGCACCGGCGAGGAGGAGGTGCGTGACGAGAAGGCCGCCATCAACCGCCGCGCAGACGGCCTCTCCGAGCGGCTCCAGAGCCGCGGCGGGCAGCTGGAGGAGCTGAGCGGCCGGCTGCGTGAGTTCGAGGACGGGCGCCAGGCAGTGGAGCGGCGGCTGGAAGTAGCGCGGCATCAGATCGAGGTGCAGGAGGCGCTTGGGCCGCAGGCCTGCAGCCAGAAGAGCCTGGAGCGGCTGCGCGGCCAACAGGAGGCGCTGCACTCGCTGGAGCAGCAGGTGGCCTACCTGAAGGACCTGGCCCACGGCCTAGTGCAGGACGCACCACAGGGGGCGCCAGGAGAGGCAGCCGCTGCCACCACAGAGGGGGCCCAGAGACTGCAGCAACAGGCCCAGGACACACAGAGAGAGTTTGGAGACGTCAGCGAGAAGGTGTGCAGGAGATACAAACAGACATATACACACTCACACACACACATTTGATTTGATTTTATTTTTATTTGATTCAGCCTTTATTGCTGTTAGACAATAATCCATTGTCACTCAACAGCAGTACAAATACCACATGCATGCACACAGACACACACACAAACACAGACACACACACACACAAGATGCTGTTAATGGTGATGTCAGGGAGAAGATGACAAGTACTAGAAAGTAAACATACACAGAGAGTTAAAAGATGTCATTGAGAAGGTGACGAGGGGACAGAACACACACACACTCCCACACACTCGCCAGACAGAAACTCATGTACACACATCAAAAACCACATAGACACTGGGATCTGGAGTATGTCAGACGACAAGTGTTATTTCCAACAAGGGAGGGCTGTCTGTATGTGTGTATGTGAGCATTTAGAAAGAGACCAGATAGACCCCAGTCAGTCTGAAGAGTCCACATGGCTTGGATAGACAGGCTGCTGCAATAACAGACTGTGACTGCAAGCGTGATTCTTTCAGTGGAAAGAGTTATAAGGGCCAGATGTCACCCATCTGGAATATGTGACCCTTCAAACTCAATTACACCTCAAAAATATTTTTATATTTATATATAAATACAGTAATACAATTGCAAGGAGATATGGCACACTCACTTGATTGAAAATATACAAAACAATATTCAAGCACAGGTAGTGCTATCTGCTCAGCTATTCTGCTTAATTGACTGGCTGCAGGGTAAAAATAAACAGTACAGAAATATTAAAAAAATAAAAAAAAATGTTTTGGAATATGTAATGTGTAAGCAATGCCCTTGATTGTTCCTGATTGGTTAAGATGTATAGTAAGACTGTATATTTTCTTGTTCTCTCTCTCTTAGCTTGAGCAGTGCTGTTCATCTCTTGAGACACGTCTGCGCGGCGTGGGCGAGGTGCAGTCGCGCGTCCGTGACGTCTTCTCCCGTCTAGCCGACCTGGACGATGAGCTGGACAGCCTGAGTCCGGTGGGGCGGGATGCAGACTCGCTGGCCTCGCAGGCGGAGGCGGTGCGGGGCTTCCTGGGCCGTGTGGTGGCGCTGCGCAGCGAGCTGGAGGGCCACGGCGGCGACTGCACGGCCATGCTGCGGCGCGAGGGCAGCTCGCCCGACCTCCTGGCGCTGCGCCGCGAGACCGAGGCTCTCAGCCGACAGGCCGGCAAGCTGGCCGAGAGGGGCCAGGCGCGTCTGGGCCAGATCGAGGCGGCCGCCGAGCGTGTGCAAGACTTCTACGCCCACGTGGCCCAGCTGCAAGGCATGCTGGGACGTGCGGAGGACAGCCTGGCGTTGCAGGGGGCCGTGGGGACGGAGGTGGAGGTCATCAAGCAGCAGCTGCAGGACTTCAAGGTAGGAGAACACCTGAGATCACATCTGTCTTTACCTGCTCTCACCTGTCTGTGGCGAGCTACTACTTACAGGTGTTACCGGTGACAGGTGACTTGCTGTCCCACTGCTTTGTTGCTTCTTTAAAGCTATTTGCATGGAATTTGTAAGCAGGGATTGTATATGTTACTTGTTTTTTATGATCTGGCAGTAGAAGGTGGCCTAAGGTGGCGTCACTGGACAACTGTGTGTGTGTGTGTGTGTGTGTGTGTGTGTGTGTGTGTGTGTGTGTGTTCAGAAGCCGATAATAGGCTCTGTGTTGGGCACCAATTATTTTATTAATTTAATCATTTGGCTGAAAGACATCATTGACTACATCTTCCTTAGAACATCGACTGTAAATGTTAAGTGTGCCTCACTCAAGGGCACTACTGTGGTAGATTGGAACTGAACCCACAATTTTTCTGGCTTCTGGCATTTTCCCACTAGTACTGAAAGGCTTGGTTCTGTGGCCTGACAATAGCTCCTGATCTGGTGAAGCTGTAGGCCTGTGTGGTGGTGGTGGTGGTGGTGTCTCTGTGTGGTCACCTTGAGGAGTTCCTCTTTGACTAATGCGTCTGTAGTCTGTGGGCGCTGGGCTGCGTCATAAGTACTGAGTGCGTCAGAGCTGCATGACTTCCTATGGTTCTCCTGAAGCCCAATACGTAGAACTTTTGATATCTGCCCCCTCTCTCTCTCTCTCTCTCTCTCTTTCTTTTTCTGTCTCGTTTTCGATCCTTTTCTTCAGAGAGCTTCAGATATTTTTCCGTTTTTGGTTTTAAAAGAGGACTTGTTTTTGTTTCTCCTTGTGGTCCTTGGTGGTGGTCCACAGGGAATGTCTACTTGGGTGTGTGTGTGTGTGTGTGTGTATGTGTAAGGGAGTGCGTGTTGGTGTGGATAGCTGCTCCACCATAAATCGGCACCTCCTGCAGACTTATTCTGGGCAGTAGTCCCAGCCGCATGGCCTGGTGCTTACACATGCGGATCTGCTCTGCGTATCAGCCTGGCCAGTTTCATGTCGTCTCCAGCGGGATTAACTGACACCGTTTAAACTGCCTCTGCAGGCACTGGATATGCCCCCAGTCAATCAGACAATTGATTGCAGAGGAAATAATGTGGGACGCATCGCAATTTGAAACAAAACACGCGTTATGCCCGCCTCTGCTGTGTTCAGAGTTTTTGATTGGTTCTCAGGATCTCAGGCAAACGGGAGGAAGTGAAGGTAGGCCTCTGGGCTATGACCGATGTCAATTAGCAGATCAGCGTGTGTGAGGACCAGGCTAGCATCAGCCCACTCTCCTGGCCGCTCTATGGAGGAAGTGCACATGTGTGGTGGCTGCTGCTGAAGGCGGTGGTAAGGTTGGAGGTGGAAATGTAGGGGGGCACAAATGTGACACATTCTCCAGATGCTTCTCTGCGTGGGCTCCTTCTAACTCGACATGGATAGAGATAATACCTTTCCTCCCATCCCTTTTTTTTCTCTCTCACTCTCTCTCTCACACACACACACACACACACACACACACACACACACACACACACAC
>JAGFZM010006375.1:26475-45810 GCA_017657215.1 Limnothrissa miodon | reverse complement strand
TATTGTGACTTTTGACCTTTGGTGGATGCGTTAATATGTCAGAAAGTCTTATAGCTGTTTAACACTAACTCATTTTGGAAGCAAATTTGATACACACACTCATTATACCATTCTGAAAATGGAATAATAAGCTGCTAGATCCCCACACTGCTGCTTGCAGCAATATTGTTCTGTATGATTTTAGATCAAATATGTCCTGACTAAATACTGTCCATTTTCTTTACAGGTGTAGCATTAGCGTCAGTGAGCAAACTGACACAGCCAGCGGGGAAGCAGAAGACATGCAGCTGTGACCGGGCACTGGGGGTTTACCACCATTTACCCAGGAGCGTGTTATTCTCACATGAGTATTTCTCAGTTATTCTGTACATTTAGATCTGGCTGATAATACTTTTGAATAATTTCATATTATTATTATGGTTTTGTGATTTAATCACACTTATTATGTTATTGTAAAGGTGTTTAATGTTTGCATGTGCATTTATGGCTACTGTAGTGGTCTAAATCAAAAAGGAAACTACAACGAAAAATGATTCTTTGACTTTTCCCATACTTATTTCAGAATGTAAGACCTTTTCTCCAAGTCAGTCTGTTGATCACATTAGGAAAATTGTGTACAAATAAATAAATAAATTCTTTAAATGTCAAACAGATGTGGTTTATTTCTCTTTAACATTACATAACATCTGACCATGTGCATCTGCCAGCAATCACTGTGGTGTCAAGTGTTCGAGTGTTGAAAAGTTTCACATGATCTTACTGAGATATGGCTAATTTACCTAACTTGCCTTTCCCTCAAAATCACTGTAACAATACAGATATTAGATTATTTTTCATACTGGCTATAAATATTAAATCAATATTATTGCATAGACCTAAATACTTAACAATAAACTGTGGCATAAAAGTGTTACCTAGCAAGTCGGTTTATAGCTTTTGACAGCTACCTATCAATATTATAAGAAATGTAGTATGTTGGCTACCATCACTGAGCTAGTCACACACAACAGCAGGCTACTAATGACTTTTATTTTGAAAACGGAAACAAAAACTCATAAATTATGCAGTGGCGCACTCAAGTCATCCCCAGTGGTGAGCTTAGAACTTGGGGAAATGCCATTATCACTGAGAAGGAAGAAACTGTCCTTGGCATATTGGGTAAACCTGGGTGGTCATGGCAAGGAGCTCCTTGCACAGTCTATCTTGGAGCCTTGTTGGGAGTATACGGTTAAAAAGTGGCGGGGATTTGGGTGGAACATAGGGCCCTGGGTGCAGGAGACGGGATTGAAAAAAGAGTTGATTACCCCAACAGTGCCAGTCCCTCCAGTTCCCCCGTGGCTTCTCCCTCAGCCAGTAGTTGACTTGGCGGTATTGGAACATGTGCAGGAGGAGGCTGAACCAGAGTTCTTAACTGAATTTGTAAAGTGCTATATTAGAGACACCTATGACTCTTTCATGGAAATTTATACTGATGGATCCAAGGACACTGATACGGGTCGGACCAGTGCATCCATGGTAGTCAGAGGCATTGGTGTTAGCTTCTTTTGGAGGCTGACAGATGAAGTGTCTGTCTATTCCACGGAAACTGTAGCCATAGTGTTAGTGGAGTGGTTAGAGGAGACAAGACCAAAGAAGGTAGGTATCTGTTCAGACTCTGCAGCAGTTTTAAATAGCATACAGTCATCCAGGTCATGTAGAAAGGACCTGCTGTTTGAAGTGTACTTGCATTCATATCAGTTAGAAAGAATGGGAGTGGCAGTTAAATTCTTGTGGATTCCAGCGCATATTGGGGTGTGGGGGAATGAACGGGCAAATAGGCTGGCATAAAAAGCCTTAAACAGGTCAGAGCCTGAGATTTCTGTCCATCTAGGAAGAGGAGATTATCCTGAGGGAGGTAATGAAGCAGTGGCAGGCCCAGTGGGAACTGGAAAGGAAAGGAAGGCACTTGTATGCTATCCAAAGGCAGGTGGGGAATGGGGCTAGAGTGGGCAGTAACAGGAGGGATGAGGTGGTAATGGCCAGGCTGAGAATAGGCCACACTTTGTTAAATGACACCCAGTTCAGGGTAGGATGAAGGGCGTCAGGGGACTGTTCATGGTGTGTGAATGAAGCAGAAACCATAGAACATGTTTTATTTGAATGTCCTAAGTATCTTAGGGAGAGAGCCCAATGGGTAGCAGAGCTGCAAAGTGATGGTGATACCGGCACTGAGTTAAATCTGGTAGCGGTGCTGAGAGTCGGGTCTAATACTGGAAAGCTAATGAAATACCTCAAATCAACAGGGCTCTATGCCCGAATATAGCAACTAATAGCAGAATCTCCCTTGTACCAGTAGGTGGCGGTATGCGCCGATGATGCGTAACCCGCCATAAAAAATCAAAGAAGAAGAAGAAGAAAAACACATAATTGATGTCATCTCCTGTAGAACACAAACATGCAACAACCACTGAGCTAAACAACTGAGCTCAGTGGCAACAACTTGCATCAGATCTCATCATTTCCGCTTGTGTGCGACAAATGTGGAATACTAATTATGGATGATCGTCAACTGGATCTCACTGAAGAGCAGATAGCTACCAAGTCCAAATATCCTGCTATCAATAAGAAATATGAATGTGAGTTATGATGACTATATGAATCTGCATGGTCTATTAAGAGCCAATGTTAACGCATGATAGCAATTGCAAGCTAACAGTAAGTTTTAGGACTTGAGGGACACGAGTTTCACGTGTTTCAGAAAACAAGTGTATTATTTCTAACAATGTGACAATACAGCCTAAAAGCTACAACTTACTTACACTTGCAACATAGTAGCAAAGTCTGTTAAACATTGTTGCGTCTTGTCGCCAACGCCCAATTCTGATCCAGGAAGTAAAGTCACAACACAACTTTGCCCAGTTAACGTTAACCCCAAAGAATGTAGTACTCTGTGGTTACCCTACCATCCTTAAGTCTAAAACATAATCGGAACAAACTGTCTTAAATATC
Organism: Limnothrissa miodon; assembly: GCA_017657215.1. Classification (NCBI taxonomy): domain Eukaryota; kingdom Metazoa; phylum Chordata; class Actinopteri; order Clupeiformes; family Clupeidae; genus Limnothrissa; species Limnothrissa miodon. Next base: position 42,822 of record JAGFZM010006375.1, on the reverse strand, counting down.
AAAGTCATGAACCATAACGACAGCAATATTACAATAAGACATCACCTCCTATCGTTTGAGACTGGACTTTGAACTGAAGTCACTCCAATAAAAGCAACAGTCATTGCCAGGTCAAACACCTACACATAACTGACAATGTTGGTCTTTAGTGCCAACACTTCCCAAAAGTCAGTTTTCAAATCACAGTGAAATAATTACAAAAAAAAAAAAGTGTCTACACATCTGGTTGCATGTAAATCAGTTGCTGTAACACTATGATAGATGTCATTGCAGCATAGTTAATTACTTCTGTTAGAACATGTCTGTAGAACAAAGAAACTAGACAGTACGGGTCAGTATGATGCCAAGTCTGGTTAGGGGAGGGTGTGTACTGTATGCCAAGCCATTTGTATGCTGATATCTGCTTCAATGATCACACTATGGGAAATGTTTAATGTGAATGTGAGTTATGATGACTAAATGAATCTGCATAGTCTATTAAGAGCCAATGTTAACGTATGATAGCAATTGCAAGCTAACAGTAAGTTTTAGGACTTCTGGGACATGAGTTTCACGTGTTTCAGAAAACAAGTGTATTTATTATTTCTAACAATGTGACAATACACCCTAAACGCTACAACTTACGTACACTTTTGGACAATGTGACAATACAGCACAAAAGCTACAACTTAATTATAAATTTGGAAATACTAACGTTAGTTGTACAGTTTCTGCAGTTCAGACTATAAATGACACAACATTTATCTGTAAAATCATGGCCTGGATTGGATAATCCTCCTTGTGCTGGTTCAGTTATTGCAAATGTAGATAGGTGACGTGTGTTGAAACCAATGTAAATGTCAAATTTGTGTAACATCTTAATTGTGTAATTTGCAGATTTGGATCACACTGCAGATGTACAGTAAGTGACATCCAATGGTTGAATGGTATTAGGGCAATTCCCATTATGGATGTGACAGAACATGCATATTTCCATGTGACCCCCGCAGCCAATTACAACAAATCCTCAAATGTCATGTAATCATTCTCATGGCAATTTATGGTAAATTATAGATATGACCGTTTTTATGATCATCTTTTATTATAGTCTGTTTTAGTTCTTTGTGTTCACCCATAGACTCCACTCCTGGGGGGATTCCCTGGAGGAGGCGTTTGAGCAGTGTGCCATGGCAATGTTTGGCTACATGACTGACACAGAGACAGTGGAGCCCATTGACACCATTGAGGTTGAATCTGAAGGTAAGAATATTCATTTTGACCTACTAGAGCAGGCTCTGGGACCCGGTGATGTTTGGCCTTGATGCAGCAAGTTATATCATTATAATTATACCACATTGTATGTATCATTATTATTGATATTAATACATATTTGTAGTAGTTGTAGTATTAGTAGGAGTGTCCTTTGCCTAAATACAGAAACACTGCTTTTGTTTGTTTGTTACACATTTGAACACAATATTGCTGCCAAACTGTCCCCCTGGAATAGAGAAATGTTTTCCTGTGATGAACTAGCACAGAGGAAGAGGCCGGCAGGGGGAATCATTTCCAATAATGTAATAACTCCCGATAATGTAATAAAAATCTCCTCATAAGTCCCTAAAATATGTGATAAAACCTGATAATGTAATAATTTCCCAATAATGTAAAACCGTGCATTTTCCATTAATGTAAAAATTGCCATACTGGTAATGTAATAAAGTGTTACATTGATGGGGAGTTATTACATTATCAGGTTAGCCTCAATTTTGCAGAACCTGATAATGTAATAATTTCCCAATATTGTAATAAATTTGGTCAGAACTGAAATGTTAGGACAGCAGTTAATTTGTACCAAGTGGTGATGCTCTGTATGTGACCACCCACTATTATTTTGCTCATAATTTTGTCCCAATTGTATTAGGTCTCTTCATCATCACCTGCAGATATTACAAGATTTTCAGTGCTCAAACAGTGTACTTGGAGCTTATTTAAAGGAACAGTACATTTGTGGCCAAAACTGGTACCGCAATCACGTTCAAAATACTGCAGAGCATAGTATCCTATTCCCCTCCTGTCGTAAGAGAAATTTACTAAGTGTTTAAGAAATGAAGAGTCCAGAGAGATTCAGTGGATGAAAGGCTTTTTAGTCGAGGAACCAAACTTAACGAGATCCCGGAGACAAAGTCTACCGGACAAACATAACACAAGCTTTTTATACAGTTGAAAGTTGGAATACATAACCGCCCCGCCAACAGGTCTGGTGATGCTCTGGCAAATCATAAAACAATAAATTCCTTTGCCTGTCGATACCAGCAGCTGTCGCCTCGCTTATCGGTCAGACCAAATATGCCCAAACGGCACCATTTCTCCCCCCGTCATCCGAAGGGCACTTCCTGGCCTAGAAAGGCCCCAAGGCGACTGGAGATATTTTGATTGCACCCAAATTGTTTTACAACAGCCAGCTGACCTCGACAGACAGAAGAATTCCACAACAGGCACACACATGCATTCAGTGATCACACTAAAATCATTTGTTACACCACTTTAGTTACCAGTCATTTCCCTTTGTTCATTAAACTGTTTCACCAATCAAAGTTTGGTTTTCATTTGCATATACTTGGTCAATAACAAGAAACAACCTTAATCACACCATTAATTTGCAGTTCTCTAAACATTTCATTAAGACAATTCAAAATTCCTCCCAGCTAGGTTGCCAAAATCAGAAAGGTGGAGGGTGGAGAAACAGGCCAAAGCACAATACACACGTGATGTCAACATCAACATAAGTTGAGGACTGCAACTTCACTTTTGTAAAGGAAATATTCAGGCAGGATTACTGTTGATTCCTTATTAATATCTAATACAAACCAGATTCCAAAGTTGGGACACTATACAAATTGTGAATGAAAACTGAATGCAATGATCTTTGGTCTGGATGACATGGCGTCCCAGATTTCCAAAAAGAACTTTGAATCGTGACTCGTCTGACCACAGAACAGTCTTCCATTTTGCCACACTCCATTTTAAATGATCCCTGGCCCAGTGAAAATGCCTGAGCTTGTGGATCTTGCTTAGAAATGGCTTCTTCTTTGCACTGTAGAGTTTCAGCTGGCAATGACAGATGGCACGGTGGATTGTGTTCACTGACAATAGTTTCTGGAAGTATTCCCGAGCCCATTCTGTGATTTCCTTTACAGTAGCATTCCTGTTTGTGGTTGTTTAAGGGCCCGGAGATCACGGGCATCCAGTATGGTTTTACGGCCTTGACCCTTACGCACAGAGATTGTTCCAGATTCTCTGAATCTTCGGATGATGTTATGCGCAGTTGATGATGATAACTGCAAAGTCTTTGCAATTTTTCGCTGGGTAACGCCTTTCTGATATTGCTCCACTATCTTTCTGCGCAACATTGTGGGAATTGGTGATCCTCTACCCATCTTGGCTTCTGAGAGACACTGCCACTCTGAGAAGCTCTTTTTATACCCAGTCATGTTGCCAATTGACCTAATTAGTGTTTAAGAAGGGCTAAGCAACATTCTGTTTTTTTTCTCTCACAAGCTCCCTCTTAAGACCGCAGTATTGCATTGTATTGCACTGCATTCTATCAGAAGCCGTCCGCGCTGCGGAACATTGCAAGTGCTGTATCTACCGCTACAGGCCACAGTGGCGCATTCTACACTGTTCGTTCGCCATGTCATGACTCATTTTAGCATCCTAAACAGTAGGAAATGGATTAATTAAATGAAAAATGTTGCATAGTGAGCCTTTAATTGGTCTTCCTGCTCTTCGTTATGCTCGAATCAACTTTTTCCAGCCTCTTATTGCTACTTGTCCTAACTTTTTTGGGATTTGTTGACACCGTGAAATTTTGAATCAACATATTTTTCCTTTAAAATTATACATTTACTCGGATTAAACTTTTGATCTGTCATCTACGTTCTATTACAAATAGAATATTGACATTTGCCATCTCCACATCATTGCATTCAGTTTTTATTCACAATTTGTTTAGTGTCCCAACTTGGAATCTGGTTTGTACATTAGGGCGTTTTCATGATTAATTTACATTTATTTTTTACTGTTCCTTTAACACCACTAGGTGATGGCAGTGGACTATTGGTTTCTTTTTTCCCCGTCTCCGTTTCAGCGGGTTGGGTTGAATGTCAGGATGATGTTGACGCGGGCCTTAAATATCACTACTGCATGACATGAGTAATGGAAGATGAAAAAATGGAAAGGACCTGAAAAAGTAGTTTTAATAGTCTAAAGTCTTCAACCAGTGGTGTTTTCACCTATTAAAAGGACAATAGGCCAACAGAGGACCCCTTCAAAGTGCCTAATTCGTCTGCCAAGCCAAGGGAAAATAGAGCAAATGCATTGAACATACAGTATATTGTGTAATTATTAAGGGACATTGCTGCACAAATCAACACATAGACCAGTTCCAAGTCTAGTTGGTCAATGTAAATGACTGTTAGAAACTCAAATTTTCTCTGTGGCCTATTGGTTTATTACTACTGAATATCCCTTTAATAGGCCAACTGTAAAAAACCCTGCATTCACAGTCATGTAAAAATAAATAATATCTGCAAATAGTAAACAGCAGGGTAAAGGTAGAGAGAACCTGATGCCAGACCAGCTTCAACATTTGGACCCCTGAAATTGGTGGCCTAATGCTACAGCACTGAACAAAGTTATTACAATATTGGAAAATTATTACATTATCGGGTTCTGCAAAATTTAGGCTAACCCGATAATGTAATAACTCCCCATCAATGTAACACTTTATTACATTACCAGTATGGTGATTTTTACATTATTGGGAAATGCACGGTATTACATTATTGGGACATTATGACATTATCAGGTTTTATCACATATTTTGGGGACTTATGAGGAAATTGTTAATACATTATCAGGATTATTACATTATTGGGAATTTATTACATTATCAGGTTTTACAATCCTTCTTTTGAGAAATAAAAAAAAAAATCAGTAAATGTATGTTGTTCAGTAAATGTAGTCAAAACATCTATCACTGAAAATGTTGATTGAGTAGACCTAGGGTTGCAAAATTCCGGGAATTTTCAAAGTTGGAAACTTTCCATGGGAATTAACGGGAATTTATGGGAATTTATGGGAATTAACGGAAATTAATTGGAAAAACTGGGAATTATCTCAACTAAAGGTCAGGGACATAAAGACAGTTGGTAGAAAATAATATTTTAGCAGTCTTGGCTAAAACTATGAGATGTGATATGCATAAAGTTGAGTAGCCTATAATTTGCTATTCTTCAATCACAGGGGCATAACACACTTCTTAATGCAGGGCTATTGAGGCCGCACCTCCTATACGCATTGTGCATCCTCCCATCACATCTCAATGATTTCTAGAATTATGGACTGCTAAAGCAACCTTTATGAGCCACATACAGTCACTGATACAGACACATGAGCTACACATTTGAGGACTACAAACAGTCAAGCAAGTTATGATGATATAACTTTGTTCTAAAATGTTAGATTTTAGCTAGACCAATCAAAATATAGATTGCTAGCTCACTGGTAAGGCAGATATGTTAAAGGTAAGCTAGCTAGCACCTTTGTATTAAAGAAGTTAGCTTATTATGGTGCTAGATAGCACAAAATGTGCTGTTTCTTCTGCGTCCTGCTAAGCAGTTTTACATAACCACACCTGATTTCATACATCATTTAAATGTTTTGATAGCCCTTTCCGTTTGCTCAGTTTACAATTTACATATTTAACAGAAAAATGCTATATTTTTAATTTAATTGTATATTTTTTGCAAAAATGTCTTATGACAAAATATGTTGTTGGTATATGAGTCATATGGTCTATGTTTCTTAAAATCATCCAAAATTTCCAGTTAATTCCCATAAATTCCCATAATTTCCACAAATTTCCATTTTTTAATATTTCTAAAATTCCCAAGCTAAATTTTCCATGGAAAGTTTCCGGAAAGTTTCCAGAAATTTACCGGAAACTTTCCACCCCTTTGCAACCCTAAGTAGACCTAATAACTGATGGGCTAAAAGTCTACAAAAGGCACACACAAGATTAATTACCATAAAGATGACATAAATCACTCATCACATTAATGATTTCACAGTGATTTTTGTATTTCCTTCACTAAAGACATAACTAAAAGCGCTGTGTTCTCCTCAACAGGAGATGACATGGAATCCCTTCTATTCCATTTTTTAGATGACTGGCTGTTTAAATTCAGCGCAGATGTTTTCTTCATTCCAAGGGTATGGTGTTATACTTTTAGTTTTTTTTTAAAGGCCTTAGGGGTGTTTGTATGAAATACATGTCAAGTGAATCTTGTTCAGGTTGCTTGATGTCAGGTTTAAAGGTAGGGTCTACAATTCTGAAAATCTTACCTTGTCCTAAGGAATAACATACTTTGTTGACATCAGGTTTATGTAATTACATACTTTGTTGATGTCAGGTTTATGTAATAACATACTTATTGGTGTATTGGTGAGGAGAGTATTTACCTCATGAACAAGATGTTTCATAAGTGAACTAAATACTACATAATTACAGATGTTGCTGGCAAGTGCATATGTATGGCATGTTGTCAAGACTAAACCCAAACTATGCGGTTTAACAGAAATATTTTTAAATTGTTCTAATTACAATTTATATCTTTAGGAAGTTAAAGTACTGCACATTGATAGAATGCGCTTCAGAATCCGATCCATTGGGTGAGTTTGCACACTGAGTCAAGGGTTAAACATTTCCCATAGTGTGATCATTGAAGCAGATATCAGCATACAGATGGCTTGGCATACAGTACACACCCAGACTTGGCGTCATACTGACCCATCCTGTCTAGTTTCTTTGTTCTACAGACATGTTCTAACAGAAGTAATTAACTATGCTGCAATGACATCTATCATAGTGTTACAGCAACTGATTTACATGCAACCAGATGTGTAGACACTTTTTTTTTTTTGTAATTATTTCACTGTGATTTGAAAACTGACTTTTGGGAAGTGTTGGCACTAAAGACCATCATTGTCAGTTATGTGTAGGTGTTTGACCTGGCAAGTTGTAGCTTTTAGGCTGTATTGTCACATTGTTAGAAATAATAAATACACTTGTTTTCTGAAACACGTGAAACTTACTGTTAGCTTGCAATTGCTATCATGCGTTAACATTGGCTTGGCATACAGTACACACCCTCCCTGTTCTAGACATGTTCTAACAGAAGTAATTAACTATTCTGCAATGACATCTATCATAGTGTTACAGCAGCTGAATTACATGCAACCAGATGTGTAGACTTTTTTTTTTTTTTTTAATTATTATTTCACTGTGATTTGAAAACAGAAGTGTTGGCACTAAAGTCCATTATTGTCAGTTGTGTGTAGGTGTTTTACCTGGCAATGATTGTTGCTTTTATTTCTGCAGCCAACATTCCTTTCACACACTTCTAGCCATCATTCCATTCTATTTCTGTTGATGATTAAAAAGCTCCAACCTGTTCCAACCATGATCACATTTGATGTTTGTGTTGTGTATGTTTTCTCTGTAGATGGGGAGAAGAGTTCAGTCTTTCCAAGCATCCACAGGTGAGTTTAAGGCCTCATAATATCAATTAACATTCCCAGTCCATTGTGTGTAAATAACAAACAAACAGATAAAACCTGCTTGTGATGGTATGAAGTCACGGATACTGGTCCTTTCCAGTGGTGTTACTGTTTACAGAGTTCATTTTAAGTGTCATTCCCAAACTTGTTGATCTGTGACACATTTCACAAAATGTTTTCCTCCTTTCCCAGTAGTCAAAGAAATCGTAATTGAAGTAAACTATGAATAAACATAGATTCTTCACATTTTAGCAGAACTAATATTTGGTAGCATGTCCAAATTATTGTAAAGACTAATAATATGGGTCAGTGACTGGCTTTGTTCAGCTTCAACTTGGGGTGGTGAGAGTAGCACGAGTCACCTGCATGACTAGTATGCAAGTATTGCACTTGTGGATTCAGTCTCCTGTTCCCTCTAAGTACACATAGGACTTATCACACCAGCAGCTCCTTATAGCAGCTCTGAGGATATTAATTAGATGATTTCCATTTGATCCTCACTTCTGAGATCATTCAAACTTTTTGGATTCAAAGTTTATGCTTTTGAATATGATCTCATTGTGTCTTATTGTCAGTTGGATATGCTTGTTAGACTGGCTCCACACAACTGTATCTATTCTCCATTGTCTGTCTCTCAGGATGGCTAACCAATCATAACTGGTCAGACCTCAAATGTTATACATTTAAAGTGGCAGAAGTAGAGCTAAATGACTATGAAAGGGTTGAAAAAAAGTTTGCAAGTAGAAAGTTACTTTTATATAAAAAATACCTTGTTTCCATAGTAACAGCAGTTTACTCAGTTCACAGAGACTACAGGAAAAGCAGGAAATAACATCAGTAATCCCTTCTTAAGATTGTTTGGCTGCACACAATGATTTAAGGATTAACATTCTCCATTAGGAGTCAAGATTTAGATGCTACTATTATAAGCATTTACCCAAGACAAAGCACAGAAGTGAAATAGATGCTATTTCTGTCAGGTGTTGTCGTGACCACTGGTCTGCACTGGTCGTGACTTGTTAAATTCTCATGGTCGTGGCAAAGAACAGTCATTTAGGAGCAGAGTTGAATGTTCTGTTCCACTCGTAAATAACATTTCAGGGCTTTTAGACCAGATAAGCAGCATTATCCAATTCATCACCCTGAAAATGCTTCACACTAGATGAACTCATACAGAAGTTTCAGGTTTCTACTGGTTTGTACTGGTTCGTATTACACTCCATCCCTTTGACTGATTACCCCTTTGTGTTCCCCTTTGAATCATCCCTACAGGGAACAGAGGTTAAAGCGATTACATATTCAGCCATGCAGATCTATGAAGAGAAGCCAGAGATCTTTGTCATCATTGACATCTGAGGATGGGGGACTAAGGAATCAACAACCACAAGAACTGTCATAAAAATATGTGTTTATGAGTTACTATATTTATAACTTGATAAATATGTTTACACATTTGATATGATGTACTGATGGATATTTCCTTGTAGTTAGACTGCTTTGGTACCTCACAATTGTCATTAACACAGTGTGCATACTTTACATAAAACTGCATTTGATTATTACACTGATTATTATTTATTAAAAAACATTTTTTTTAATTAATCAAGAAGATTGTTGTACCGCAAGCAATTCCCTATCAAGCAACGCCAAATATGCAATCTAAATCACACACTGCCATATAGTCTAAAGTACATATGCAGCATATACAGACAGTATGAGGTATCAGATGCGTCATTTACCAACTTTTTCTTCTAAAAGTTCAAAAATTAGTATGAATTAGTTGAAATATCTGAGCAAATATACTACTCCATCTTTTTAAATTCATATTAATGATTGAAGTTGAAAAAGTCCTCACGATTTTCTGGCCAGCAATGCGTTTCTAGACAGCGTTGTCCAGACAGCTAACATCATTAGCAGTCTTTGTGGTACTGCCATTTGGAGCAACAAGGAAACACCCTTATCATATTTTACTGTGTGAAGAGTCAATGAAATGCAATGCTGGAATGTGATATGTCCGTGGGAAAGATTTCTTTATAAATCACTGAGTCACACAGTGTGAAACTTCAAATATACTGGTACTAATCTCAAGTTCATATGCAAATTATTCATTCAAACCACACCTGGAAGAGCCGTGTTGTGAAATTTTCTCAAACTACTTGCTTTAAATTTTTGTTAGAATATTTTTTGACAGGGCCGGTCCTAAGTTAATAATTATCACGTGTGAATGTGTGTTTAACCACTGGGGGGAATTGGGCTTAAAATGTCATGCCGAGCTTTAGTTGAAGCTGCCACCACATCTCTCTCTGCTTTATGAAATGCCAGCGTCTTTATGAACAGGAAATGTCTAAACTAAAAGGCGCTTGTGTTTCCCATCAGTGATGTTTAGTCTCACTGGTAGACCACTCAAGCTAACATGCTCCACCGAAGTGTAGGCATGGCAGGAAAATATATGACACATCATATTGAGGTTTACTTTCTTGTTTCATTATCTCTCTGCACATGTGTCGGGTTCTGTCCAAACTGAGAAATTCCTTCTGAGACACATTTCAGTCCAGGAAACAAGGATGAATCATTGGTGGACCCCAGACTGACTCACTTTAGTGCCTAAACTGGATGTGAACTGAATGTGATGAACTGATGTGGTGAACTGATGTGAACTCAATTGACAGTAGAAGTATTTCAGAAAAATCCTGTTTTGAAAGTACCTAGATTCATCCTGCTTTTAACCCCCTGTATGCAATAGCACCCAGCATGCACATTTACCACAAGTGATACCAGCCAAGGTTACCAGGTCTTTCACTTCCATATATCTAAATAAAAATGGCTCAAACCATCCACTAAATTTGTGGAAAACCACTGAGCAGTCTTTTAGTGTAACAAACAGTTAAGTGGATGAAGCAACAACCTCAGAATCAAAATGACACTGAATTACAGGGGACTGTTGAGCCAAAGGAGGGAAGACACTGTTTACAGGGTGCCATTACAGGCCTTGTTTTTGTGCTTTTCTATAAATGTAAAAAATCAAGGCAATGCACACAATGACAAGGAAACCACAAAAGCAGGATAGAGCAATAGTACCGTTCCTCCTCGTGATTGGTGGGGTCGGCCCTGGAACAAACAAGAGATCCATTAACAGCCGCACTTTAAACTGCAAGGGCCTTTAAAACCAGTAATGACAGCCTGTCCACTCCAAGTCTTTTTGATCTAAACATCACAGCATATGACATGCTATTCCTCGCCAACAGCAAATTGTGACTTCACACGACATCACAGTAGGTAATGTTTAGTCATCTAAGTTAAAAACAAATAATGTTACAAAACCTCAGTTATATTTAATTCACTTCCTAAAACATGAAAATAAAAAAATAGTTGAGTAAAGTAAGGGCCAGCTACTATTACGAACGAGTGGTTACCCAAATAATAGTAATCATGTCATGAACAGTGAAGACAATAGCTGGTCTAAAGTCAGCAAAATCAGTTAGCAGTCATTAGCTGGTCAAACCAGCTTAACTGTCAAAACTAGCAGGTGAAACCTGTTGAAAGTGGCTAAAATCAGCTAGGTATGCGATGTGCACAATGTGCTGTTATCTCAGTAATTTGTCCTATTGTACCATATCTGACTGAAAACACCCAGAAAATCACTCTGTAGAATATAGTTTGTCAGCTGCAGAATCTTTTCCTCCTTAGATCATCTGTCTTCCCATGTAGGCGATAGCAAGTTAAAACATGCACCTGGCCACCCACCTACTATACATACATACAATCAACCTGACATCATGACAGTGACATACACAGAGCCACCAAACACATAACAAAGGAGCCATTTGTCTCCAAAAAATGTTGCGCTCTAAAAATATATTCTGAAAGGCATGGAAAACAAAACACACAGTAAAATACACACCCTGACTGAAATGGACTGGTCTCACCAGCACCTGGTCCAAAGCTTGATTAGACAGTCTTAACATAAGACTGACATTTTGTCCATTGTCCTGAATCATGTAGGAGGTTTTCAGATAGCACAGTCCATCCCTATAAAACCAAATTGCACAAGTTTAATCAGTTTTCAGTTTGTTTGCTTTTTTAAGCTTGTAGCCTAAACATTGGTAAGTAAACCATAAAGTTTACAGCTACAAAAACCCTGATTCCAATCGATTCCATCTGTTTCATGATCTATTTATTTCAGCAGTCCCGTATTAGAGGCACTAAAGAACATTTTCTTCTGGCACTGGCAGTTTATACACATAATAGTTGAATTGAATACTATCGCTTTAAAAAAAAGAAGCACTGGTTGAAACAACAATATATCAGTAGTCAGATATTGTGTTTGGAATTTTCTCACATTTCATTGGATGTTATGGAGCCTTAAAATATTATGAATGCTACAGTATATGCAGAATGCTAAATGAGGAGGGGATTACATTACATTACATTTACATTTATGCATTTAGCAGACGCTTTTATCCAAAGCGACTTACAAAACGAGGATAACAATCAAGCTACATAGCAGAAACCTTAAGGAGCATAGTGCTAGGGGATAGTGCTTCAGTTCATTTTAGTGCTAGGATAGAAGATGTTCTCTGAATAGCTAGGTCTTTAAGAGCTTTTTGAAGGCCTCCAGAGATGGCCCTGTTCTGATTGTTTTTGGTAGGTCATTCCACCAGCGTGGGACGACACATGAGAAGAGTCTGGATTGCCTTGGGCGAGGTGCCGTGACTGCCAGTCGACAGTCATTGGAGGACCGGAGTTGTCGGGGGGTAGCCTGAGCTTTTATGAGAGCGCTTAGATAAAAATACCGATGACATACCGATATCTGAATTCAACCTGATGTTCCAGCTCCTGTTTCTCTGGGCCAAGCCATTGGATCTCAGCCTTAGGGAAACCCTCAGTCTCGAACTGAACACTTGTTTTGTCACAATCCACTTGAATTGTCAGCTGAGGTTCAGAGTAGAATGCTGTTGATTGCAAACACAATAAGAGGCATAAGTGTATGTATGGGATACTGTGAGAATGCAGTGACCTACTAACCACTCTACACACCCAATTCTGAGCTGGGAGTAGTGATAGTATATATGCCGTATCTGCACTATACACACTTGGCAGCAGTATTATGGGCAAATCCTCTGCTGTACTTAATTAGTGCTCACCACACCAAGTCTTAACTGCTAAAATCAAATAAATACTCAAATAAAAAAAAGAGCCAGAACAGTAATGTTTTGTTTTTAGTTTAACCAAAATAACAGGAAATTGGGGACAGCTGCAGTGAAACTGAGAATTATGTGTCTAAAGTCTTTTTAATAGAATGACTTTTACAACAGGCTTTGTCAGTTTTACCCCATAGCTGTAACCGCCACACATTTATCTGGTTGACAGGATCTTTTGTGGGCTGCCTCATTTTCCATCATTCATCCCTTGCAATTCTAAAGCGACCACATTCATACGCAGAAAAACAAAGTGCTTTACTTCGACCTCTTTGTCAGTCACCAGCAACCAGGTGAGGTGGCAGCTTGGTAGACTCCACATGGGCAAGGCCTCAGGTCCAGATGGCATCAGCCCTAGGGTCCTGAGGTCCTGCGCTGACAAGCTGTGTGGGATTCTACAGCACTTGTTTAACCTTAGCCTTGACTTGAGCAGGGGAAAGTGCCAGTGTTGTGGAAGACATCCTGTCTTGTTCCCATCCCAAAAAAGCCATCTCCATCGACCCTCAATGACTACAGACCGGTTGCCCTAACATCACACATTATAAAGGTGCTGGAGAGGCTGGTCCTGGCCCACCTGCGACCACAGGTGATTTCCTCTCTGGACCCCCTGCAGTTCGCCTACTGCCACAGGGTGGGGGTGGAGGATGCTATTATCTACCTGCTACAGAGGGCCCACTCCCACCTGGACAGAGCAGGCAGCATTGTGAGAATCATGTTTTTTGACTTCTCAAGTGCTTTTAACACAATCCAGCCTGGGCTGCTGAGTAGAAAGCTGCAGAAGATGCAAGTGGACACACCTATCACCTCTTGGATTATGGACTACCTCACGGATAGGCCACAGTTTGTGCGCCTAGGAGACTGTGTGTCGGAGCAGGTGGTCAGTAGCACAGGAGCACCACAGGGGACAGTCCTATCCCCCTTCCTCTTTACGCTGTACACCTCTGACTTTCAGTACAACTCTGAGTCTTGCCATTTGAAGAAGTTCCCTGATGACTCTGCATTGGTGGGATGTATCGGGGGGGGTGAGGAAGTGGTGTATCGACAATTAGTGCACAATTTTGTGGAGTGGTGTGGTGACAATCACCTGTGCTTAAATGTCACCAAGACCAAGGAGATGGTGCTGGACTTCTGAAGGACTAGGGCCAAGCTAACCACAATTTCCATTCTGGGGGAGGAGGTGGAGGTTGTGGAGAGCTATAAGTATCTGGGGGTTCACATAGACAATCAACTGGACTGGAAACACAACACAGAGGCTGTCATCAAGAAGGGCCAAAGCAGGCTCTATTTCTTGAGGAGGCTAAGGTCTTTTAATGTGTGCTATAAGATGCTGGAAATGTTTTATCAGTCTGTGGTGGCTAGTGCAATTTTATTTGCTGTAATCTGCTGGGGTAGCAGCATCAGGGCCAGCGACTCTAACAGATTGAATAAGCTGATTAGGAAGGCGGGCTCTGTTATGGGGTCTACTCTAGAACCCCTGGAAGGGGTGGTGAAAAGGAGGATGTTACAGAAACTGTTACAAATTTTGGACAATACATCACATCGCCTGCACAGAACACTGGTAACGCAACAAAGTGTCTTCAGTTGGAGACTTCGCCAAATCAGTTGTAGTAAGGACAGATATAGAAGGACTTTCCTACCCACTGCAATAGCAATTTATAACGAGTCCCCCGGGAGCAGAGAGAGAAGACTCCTCTTTTGAGGACAACTGGGGTATCTTTTAGTCTGGATCCAAATTCACTTTTACTTTACCCTGCTAGGAAGGGCTTGATTCTTGATTCTGTTTTTGTATATGTGTATGTGATTGTATGCGTGTGATTTTTAAGGCTGCTGTAACAACAGAATTTCCCTTTGGGATGATTAAAGTATATCTATCTATCTATCTAGGACATCATGCAGTTTTGCATCCTCTGGGTTTCAGAGAAGACAAATCAAAGATTGTGGCTTCTTCAACCGTTTCTGAGCATAGCACTCTACTTGTTTTGGAGGGGCAGGATCTATGATGCCATTGGGTTGCTTTGAAGTGTTTGCCTATGGGCTTTTTTGGCCCATGACATGACAGCATCATGCAGTTCCTGCAGATTGGTGCATTCAAGAAAACAGTCTGAGATAATAGAGCATTGTAACCTGGTGCACCAACCTGCTTGAAGTAGCTGTCAAGAGATTGGTACACTGTGGTGTGACCATGGTGAGCAATACTTAGGCTATGGCATTTAAACAATGCTAATCCTAACCTTACTTGCCTAAATGCATTCAATTGCAGCAACGTAATTTGTGTTGACAAGCAATTGAACAGGTGTACGTAATAAAGTGCATGGTGAATGTATGTTCTGGGCTGTATATACAAGTGATGTGATAATGTGTATGTGCTTATTGCAAATGGTTGGTTTAAAGGTGGAGGGGCGGAGGGGTAAGCGCTGACCTGATGTCTATCAGGAAAAGTCTACTCAAGTTTTCCAGACTCTTCTTGACACCATCCTATCATGTTTTTTAAACATGTGTCTGACCTTAAATTCTGAGTTTTACAATACAATATTTATACATTGTATTTAGACAAAATGAATAAGACTTTACATTGTATTAATGGTCATTTTTATATTGGTTATTGGTTATCGCAATGTTCTGTTTTCCATGACAGCGTTCTGTTATATTTAGCACTTAGCATCAAACCGTAGAAAGTTTAGAAGGCCCCACTGACAAGAAAAAAGCCTTCTAAAGCATTATGAATTGTGCCTTTTAGACACTTATTGTCAAACCCATCAAACCTGTTACTAACTGTTCCTACACCTTCCTCCTAGACCTTTGGACAATGTACAATTGCAGACTTGTTATTGTAATTCCCACAAATAAGGTAATCTAAGTAGCCTATTTTTGTGACCAGAAAGGTGTTATATACAGTTATTGTTGAGTCACAAAAGATAGTCTCAAGGCATTTTTTATTCTAAAAATCTAGTGTAATTGTATACTAGATTGAAAGTCCACATTACAATCCTTTAGTCATTAATCCCATGGATATCTAAAGGCCTGGTTTGGGGAAATGAAACCTCACCTGCATATTCCACTTTCACCTCTGCCTTAGCAGTTCCCCTGTCATCACTGACTGTACAAAGATAGCGTCCTGCATCCTGGGCCTGAACATCTGAGATTCTCAAAGAAGCATTCCCTGTCCACAGCTCAGACACATAGAGCCTGGTCCGATTCTTGAAGTCAGTGCTCTGTCGACTCAGTTGGTTCTGGCCATAGTAGAAGCTATGAACAACTCTTGAATCTTCAACACGTTGCCAGGTGACCAGCAATCCTGGTGGAATTCCAGGCTGCGCCAAAGGAGGAAAGGAGCAGCTGAGGACCACACAGCTCCCCCTCACAGCCACCAGAGGTTCTGAAGGGACCTGGACCTTGAAGAAGGCTGAGACACACACACACACACAAACACACACACACACACACACACACACACACACACACACACAAAGAGAGGATGGAAGGAACACTGAACAACAATTTGTCTTATTTTCTATTAGAATTAGATACAATTAGATTTGTATGTTTTCTT